>JBCEWC010007586.1:0-21199 GCA_038996855.1 Solanum aculeatissimum | reverse complement strand
TTTTAATTAGTGAGAACTTTGACCTTTCATGGTCAAAGTTGTAACCTTTTTTAATTTCAAAACTTAAAAGACACCACTGCCTCAATTTTTACAAGTTTCCAAATAATTCGTTTTTGGCATGTCATCCACCTGCTACGAATGTTTTTCCATAGGTTAGAAGGTAATTCTTTTTATGCAATGTAATGATAAATTAGAGCAGACGCCCTTATGGAGTAGTAGATTTGATTTTTCAGAGAGTGATTCAACAACAAATTGTTTTGTCCAATATTTTACCGTTGTTGATTTTTTGTCCAGAACTCAACCAAAAGGAGTAATACATCAATAATTGCATGTCAACCATCTTAACATATTTGTCACTAATAGGGATCAAACTTGGCAACTTAAGCAAAAAGAGTAATATATATACAGAATATATAAACATAACAAGTCTATTCAGCGGAAAATTTAGTAAAAAGAATTTTGTGCACATAATTGTATCTCATAGTTCCCAAATTTTGGGGGACTTTGTTACCAGAATCTCCATTACTTACAGAGTATGATGTAATAGAGATAATTCAATCAAGTAATAGAAGTTGAATGTGGGTGATGACTAACAGAAAGAAAAAATTCAATATTTTTAAGATAAAATAATTATCTCGGAGGTCCAAAGTAGGAGAGCTTTTCAACATTGCCCGCAATCCTAGCTTTTCTTCTCAATAACAGCTCCTATCACCAACGGCACATGATAAGTATTTTCTGCCATGCACCAGCACTGCCCCCAAACAATACCAACAGTAAGCTCTAGGAGGCGCAAAAGAATATCCTTTTTCTCCCGACGAAAATTTAAAAAAAAAAAAAGAACTTCGTACAGACTGAAAGAATGAATCTCATAGCCATGCTACTACTGCAGGTTGTCTTCATAGAAGTGAGCCAAAAGCAGCAAATCCGAAAACCTGAATATACCTGATCAAATTCAGCCAGTCTGAGAATCTCCTCTTCTATTGGATTGTGGAGTTACATAGAATGAAAAAGGTCTGCAACTTCTGGATTGCTGGTTTCTGTTGTTTTTGGAGTGCAACCTATACATTACTCCAATATGTGGCAATTCTTGATAAAATCATTGGAGTAGTCTATATACTTGGTCCAATAAGGACGGAGATGCTCAAAGCCTAACTCCAGCCAAGGTTTGGACTGGCCATTGTAATGAATTACAGCAGCCTTCTTCACTTTATCAATGTTGGACTTGTTTTGATAGCCCAAGCCGAGCATGTGCCATGAGGGATCAATTGGGTAAACATAACCCTTGAATGCAATCAAAGCAGGAGGTAGTGTTCCAAGCTTCCACATTGTCAATTTTGACTTCAGATTCTACAAAAGATCACAAAGGTCAAGGGTGTCGATTAATAACACATGGCTTTCTATTGTCAAAAGAAAATGTGATATTTGTCAAAGACTAGTTATAATGTCTCTATTGAATCAGCACTATATCAGCAAAGATGGCCATAATACAAGAGAGTCCAGTCACCCCAACTCTAAATGTACACCAACCCCATTAAGGGGGTGACATGTAATAGAAGATGTCCTGCTTTCGTACAGCTTGTATTTTCAGTAGGGTTGGGGGTCACATGTAATAGAAGATGTCCTGCTTTCTCACAGCTTGTATTTTCAGTAGGGTTTTCTTTTTTTCTTTTTTTTTTTTTGTGTGTGTGTGTGTGCGTGTGTATTTTCAGTAGTTAAGACAGGAAAAACAACAAAACTCTGAAATATAACTCACAATATTTCTGATGTCAAACAGAAAAATACAACAGTAAATTTAATAGCATCCAAACCAACAATAGCATGCTGGACATGTTTGTGAGATCTAGAACATTGCAGTAGAAAAGGCTTAATAAGTCGAACATCGGACAAAAGACAGACATAACTCATAAGCAAGAAGCATCGAAGAATCGAAGAATTCTTGCATGGTTGAAAAATAATCCCATAGATGTAGGAACACATAAAACTAAAAGATGAGAGGAAAAAAATGAACCATGTGAAATCTGACTACCTCTTTAAGCCATGAATGGTAAGTATCTCTTATATTTGTCTTTCTCCATGCATGTAAGTCAAAGATATTCATCCCATAAGCCCATGCACACTCGTCAGGGTTCAAATTTTTTGCTATGAGAGGATGAGAAAAATTAAAGTAGTTTCTGAATCGCTTTGACATCACCCACTCATCTTCTCCTTTACAAGTCTCAACAGCTCCATTTACCTTTCCCTTAAGGTCAATGTCCCACAATGGAGACAAGTCACGCTGAATCACAACATCATCGTCCAAGAAAACCACTTTACGAAGGTTTGGGAAAAGCTGCATACAGCACCATTGAATCTCAGATTAGTATAGAAAGAGTATATCAACACAGAGAAGAGGTGAGTAAACATCACATAAGCGAACTAAAAGATAAAACCAGCTAATAGCAAGGAGAAAAGGAAAGATAAAGAAAAGATGGTAGTGTCAAGATATGGTCTGGAGATACTGCTTTTGGAGGGATCTTTAGAGATGATCACAGAAAATGACTGTTCAAATATAGTAAGGTTAAAATCCACGACAAGCCTCACAGCAGAATCATGGAACATAAAAAAGGGCTACTTATAGCTAATCTAATGGGATACTTGTTGTCAAGCTGATCAAGGATGAGGAAATACTACACCATCCTCTTAGAACTATTATTGAAGACTCCATAATATTTATGATCAGCAATCCCAAAGTTTTTTTTTAATCTGATCAAATAATGAAAGAATTTTTTTTTTCGTAGTCTTTCATAAGCACATATCAAAAGAGGCAAACCAGTGTGCTGACTTTCTGACAAACGAAGGGCACAGGCATGATGAAGATTTAAAATAATCTGGGAAAATGCACTCAAGGGTATGGAGTGTCTTCTCATGGTGGACTTCAGTGCTGTTGCTTTTGAAAGACTCCTACATTTTTTAATCTTTCCAATGTACCAAAAAAGAGAGGAGAAAAAGGAAAACAAGAAAATTTTGTGGAATGCAGCATAGAAGGGTAAGTTTAGTTTAATAAAAAGAACACTTGGGCTGCAATACTTGTAGTAATTATGGGGACATTTTTAAAATAAAAGTAAAATAAGAAAACAAAGGATGAGAACAGATGAACTTCACACTGAATTAAAATAATAGCTGAACAACAAATTCAAATCTGGGGGTAATAGTGTTTGCTCACACTGCTTTGGAATTGGATGCTGACAGAAACCTTGAAATTGCTAGTTGTAGCTACGGTGCTATGTGGTTCCACACAAAACATGGAAATTTCAATCTTATTGGCATGCATGAAATGTGAATGATTTGTAGAGCACAAAAAACCATGCACTTTAGCAATACAATTAGGATAAGCATTAAACCAAAGTCCTACTAGCTTCAGTTATATCTATAACATACACATAATAAAATAAAAAAGAACAGATAATAACTGTAAATAAACTAAACAAGAAACTCTCAAATGTCAGATAAAATTAGCTAAACCCATTTTCTAGCAAACTGATCGAATTATATCTAAGGTTGATCCATAAAACAAAGAACATTCAAAAAACCAAGTCCTAGGCACCTTGCTTAAACAATACAATCTTTGACTCCGTTTTCATTCTTAGGCCTATCATTTGACTCTACTATGATCCGGGTAAATCATTTCCTGGGTATATTAGACCAAAACCAGTTGGCATTCACCAAATAGAGTAAGCATCTGCATGTGTACGAGAGACTGTAAGGTTTTGGACATTACTATTTCATCCAGTAAATTTAATGCTACACTGGGGAAGGCAATTATGTTGTAAGTTTTACCTCTGGCAAATATATGCGAATGTGATTGAGCAAGGAAATGTATTTTGGGCTTCTAGCCTGCAGTTTTGAGGCAAAAGATCGTGGAGTAGTAGTGTCACTGAGATTAGCGCCAGTTACATGATTCCCATGGTAGTATTTCCGAATCCCATAATGACCCTCAACTGCTTCAAGCACTGGAATATTTTCTCTGGTTAACCAGTCAAACTGATGAATACCTCTAACTTCCACAATCGCTGGAGAGACAGGATTCAGGGCAAACCAGGAGTGCATCCCTGCATATGTTTTCTTGTCAGTGATGACATGGAAAACAATTTTGTCAGGCCTTAGAGATGACTGCACGGCAGAATTGACCACAACTGAAGCAGCTAGGATGTTATCAGTTGACAATACAAAATGGTGCAACAAGTTCTTGGAAAGCAGAGGGAGCAGTTCTGGCGAAGGCAATTGTCTTCGTGCATAAGCATTAGAGGAGTACTCATCAGTCAGCCGCAGTGAAAGACAGTGAATGCTTTTAGGAACTGCACTTGCAGCAAAGTGTTTATTCATCAGCTCTGAAAACTTTGATTCCCTAATCTCCCTTTCAGATCTCTCCATCTGCAAAATAGCAAATGCAAACATTGTGAAGCAAAGTTTAGTAAGAGGTACATACACGTCATCACAATACATGCACTGAAGGAAGCACTACTGTGTGGCATACTAAACATCAACCTACAAGTGAACGACAAGCTCATTGTACAACAAACAAAGAGTAAAGCATGCAAAGGAATACAACATTATGAATCATTTTCCTCAATCACAAGAAACAACAAGACCATGTGTAACAAGAATGGATTTTCTGCAAATATTGAGCCACTCCATGCATTTTCACTCCTCATCCATATATTTCTTAACTGATTTTTCGCTATAATTCAAAGTGGGTAGCAGGAATTAACTCAATGAAGCCCGTATAGTGAACACAATGCTCAGAAACAGTAGGCGAGTGTGACATAAAGGCAAATGCACAGACCAAGTTAATAGGTCTAGAAATCAATTGTATACAAAGAAAAGAGAGAATGGTTATTTGCACGCACCATTCCCTTCAGCATCAAAGCAAATTCTTTTGCACTGTACTTGTTATTTTTCATTTCAGAAACAAGTTGAGCATAAGACTCTGGGAGTTTCATAACAGATGGCACTTCCTCAGAGTTTACTTGATTGAGGATCTTAACAAAATCCTTCACCAGTCTCTGCTGAAACAGAAAGAATGACAAACACTTCGATTTATAAAAGTATTCTGCACTAACGTATAAATGCTTAATACAAGATTGGAAAACAATGGCACAACAAACCAGCAATAAATGATATAGAGAAGGTTTATTTACTTTTGAATCATCAGTCCGTCCAAGAAGCTTTGGTCCCAACCGTCTGCCTAAACAATCTGAATATTGATTAAACGACAGCAAAGTTAAGGTTTGCCAGAACTTTAGCTAAGTTGTAAACAAATGAAAAGTAAAGTGTGGCTTAACACTAGTCAGAAATAAAACTGAGAAACTAAAAGAAGCAGCTATTACAAGCATCATAACCAAATTCAACAATACAGATCAAACAGGATCCTTATACACACTGGTACTTTGGCAGGGTCCCCAATCCCAAAAGAATCCGACAAGGAAAAGGGTCTTCTTATTTGCGACGGAACAGATAGAATAGCACTGAAAGAGGTCAAAGAAGAACAGAGAGCCATGATCAGGAGATGTGATTCAAAGGTCCTTGTGCTTCAAGAAAGCACTAAGTTACATGTGCCAACAATTAACATTTTCTAGACTCTACGAAATGCAGATAGGTAGCATTTCTTACATACTTTAGATGACTACAGTACCCAACACACATAAGCTGCTGTTTACTAGACATCAGAGGTGCAAACAACTAACAATATAAGTAAGCGTGCGCCGCCCCCACGAAGATGTCCATGAATTGAATTCAATCATGCATCTGCTACCAAAGTTGAATCATAAAATATGTCAAGGATTGCAATTGCAATAAGCTGTTACAACTCATTTATCAGTATCTTCTCATTCCCTTTTTATGAAGGTACTTGCCATCAAGTTGAAGACATGACTAAGCTATGAAAGAAATCAACGTTCCCCTTAATTTTACACAATCCAGTTGTCAAATTAATCAACACGGCTTCAATAACATTGACAATGATGTTTCAGACATTAACGATCCAAACTAAGAAATAAAACCAGCTTTACTGCATTACGGATGAAGTAACAACAAGAAGAAGTTTGCCTCAATCCCAAACTAGATGGGGTCGATAACATAACTGATGAAAGTAAAAAGAATCATAATATTAAAACATAAGCTACAGAACAATAACCAGAAAAGGGAAACATCAACATCCACTAAAAAGGAATCAGCAATGGTGTCAGATACATCAGGATCAGGAGGCAAGGTGAGTGTTGTAAATGAAACAGGAGAAAGAGATTTTAAGTACCAAATGAAGAGCACTTGTTGACACCTTCAAGGGTAACAAGAGCAGTGAGAATGAAGACAAAAGGCAACAAAAAGGCTAGGATAAGTATTGTATGAAAGAGTGTTCTGTAGGAGAAGTGGCGAGCTGCGACTTTGATCTTCATTAATTCACCAAACCCTCCATTGTTATTGCTGCTCGATATTGTTATACTTCTCATGCTAGGTGAGAAGTGCAGCTGCATCTTCCTCCCGTAACTCCAATCACCACCCAATTCCAATCCTCCACAATCCCAGCACCGCCTGCGATGCCACTCCCTTTTTCTTGATTCCTTAAAAAATCCGAATACAATGGTGTTTTTTCCACCATCAGATCCAAAACAAAAGCAATTTAACAATGTTGATCGCTTCAAATCTGAAGTTTGGGGTCTCTTCCGAGACCAATGGCATTTGAATGAGAGACCCTTTGTTCTTCCTTTAAACCCAATCAAGAAAACTAGCTCAACCCCTCATAAATGGAAAACGTTCAGGGATTCTTGAATCAGCTTCAAAACCATGAAAACACATATATGTGTGTGTAATAAATTCATTGTACCTATATATGTGTGAATGAATCAATGAAATTTGGAAATTGATAAACCTGAGGATATTTTAATTGCTACTCCCTCCCAGTCTCTGACATTGGAGGATTGAACAGAAAGAAAGAAAGAAAAGAAAGAGAGATGAGGGGAGAAGGTATTTTGGAATTTCCTATTTCTGTGTGTTTGTGTGTGCTTTCTAATTTTGATTTGGTCAATGGTAGTACTACTTCCTCTCATAATAAATAAAAAGAGAGAAACCATAATCTATTAGGTTGATTAATGTAAGTTTGCATTGTTTAGAAAAAATTATTAATCCGCTGCATATTAACTTTATAATAAACAGGGAAAAGGGTAAAAATATCCTTATACTATTATAAAGAAGTAATAATCTTCTCTGTTTATATTTTGAATTATTTATGTCCTTGTAATATTAACAAGGGTCAAAAATATCTTGATACTAAGAAAAAAGGTTAAAAATATCTTTGATTTATATTTTGGTTCAAAAATTTCCTTGTCATACTTTGGTAAAAAATGTCTTTATTGTTACCAAATAGGTCAAAAATATCCTTATTTAAATGAATGTGTGTATATATATATATATATATATTAAAGATATTGTATTACCAATAAAAATAATATTTTTAAAGAATTCTTTTGTTATTTTTTTTTAAAATCACATTAACTAATAAAAATGTAAGAAAATAATTATTTTCTTAATTTTATTTTATCAATTAAAATAGAACATCGTACCCCTGTAGCAAATAATATATGTCATAAAAATTAATGTTTGGTATACTATGTGTTTAATGGGAAAACGTCGGTTTTCTTCGAAAAATTGCCTTACATTAAAATATCAAAAAAACAATTAGAAAAAATATAGAGTCACCACTTGATTTTATTAAAAAAACAACCAAGAAAAATCATTACGATAATTTTAAAAAGATTTAAACAGAAAAATCCTTTTAAAATTTCGAAGAAAGAGTCGGGGTTCAAATTTTCATTTCAAGAAGGTTTCAAACACTTGAAACGACCGCTAACGTGCGGTTATCCTACGATTAGAAAAATCATTTGATTAACTTCAAAATAATCACTTTAAAAAAGACGAAAGAGATTTAAAAAAAAAATCAAAATCCAATTTTTTTGATTTTGAAACAATCTAAGAAAAATAAATTACGAAGATATTTTCAAGTTAATGGCCAACAATTAACGAGTTTTCAAAATCGCGAATATCCCTTTATAGTAAACAATTAAATTGTTAGAAATGATTTCTAATTTAGTAATTTTGAAAGAATCAAATTTTATCTAAAAATAGCGATTAAATTGACCAATTAAAAGGTTTTCTTTTATTTCATTTTTTATTTTTTTTAAATTCAAAAACCTTTTTAGGAAATTTTGAAAGAAAAATAAAATAAAAATTAGAGTCGTTTTGGAAGTACAAACTTTAAATACTAATTAATAATGAGAAATTTTCGAAAAAAGGAAAATGCCAAGAAAGTTTTGAAATAATTTTTAAAGAATATGATTTATCTACGATCTTTCTTTTAAACAAATAAATAGATAAATAAATGAATAAGTAAATAAATAATCGGAATAAAACACGTTAACTCATGTAAAGAAAATCGCTCATTCCGCGGGGATTAATTAAGTTAGCTACATAAATTAAAATAAACGTTAGAACAAAGTTAGTACAATATCACAAATAATTAAATCCAAAAACAAACAATAATAATAATAAAAGAGGGAAAGAGGATTGGGCCCAAGTCTGAACCTATTCACCTGGGTCAGCACTTGGGCCTTTCTTTTCAGCACTTTGAGGCTTTTGGCTCCTTTCAAAATTGATATATTGTCAGGGTAAATACGTTGTATATCAGTGTATAAATTCATCTTTCCCCCTGCAAAAATATCAAAATTTCTGTAGAATCAATTCTTCATGTTCTTGGGTTGTTTCTACAACGTTTCAAAATTTCTGGCTCACTTCACCCTGTATATATATATTGTATATTAGTGTATACGGGTCTCCTTTGTAGTGGAAAATCCTGTAAACAGCCCCCCTATGACCTATTTGGGTTTTCATGGCCCAAGAAATGCAATGGTAGAGTCCCGAAAGACTCGAAGAGGTACATGAGAACGAAAGAAAGTATAGGAATCCAAAAATTATTTTAAATCCACAACCCAAAAACTTGAAGCCAAAAATTAAAATATCAACACATAAAGTTCATGAATTTGCGACTAAAAACGAAAGCATAAAATCTATTAACTTGAGATTAAGAATTAACACACAACCCATATCTTCAAAACTAAAAACAACCCATGAAATTCGATAATTTGAAAGTGAAATAAACATGTAAAATCTATTAACCTTGAAACTTAGGAGTCAACATACAACTCATGTCTTAAAAAAAACTAAAAAAAATCACCACATGAACCCATTAAAAAAAATCACTATTCCAACCCATTAACCTTGAAACTAAAATCAATATCCAACATTAATACTTTTGAAACTAAAGAAGAAGAACCAACATGTAACTCAAGCCTTGAAACTAAGAACCAATATACATATAAAATTCATATTTTTTTTTAAAAAAAAAAAACTAGAAATCAAGGTATAAACTCAAAGTTTTAAAACTAAATTCAACTTGTGAACCCAACATTTTAGACAAAATCAAAATCACCACATGAAACTTATGAACTTGAACTAAAGGTAAGACAAACAGATACAATCCATTAATCTTGAAATTAAAGTCAACATACAAACCCATTATCTAGAGAATCAATGCCTAAACTCGTTAACTTGAAATTAAAGAGAGAAAAATATATGAAATTCGTCAATTTAAACCCAAGAACCAACAAAGCAAACATATAAATATCCCTTAACTTAAAGCTAAGAACCGACATATAACCCATATTTAAGAACTAGAATCAACCTATGAAACTTGAAACTAAAATAAATATTTTTATATAATCCATTAATCTTGGCACTAAGAATCAAAATATAATCCAATGTTTCAAGGTCAAACCATGAGACTTGAAAATTTGAGGCCACAACAAATGTATAAAAATTTATTAACTTGAAACTAAGAATCAATACGTAATCCATATTCTTAAAACTAAAAATCAATAAAAAACCCCAACAATTTTGAAATTAGAATCGATAAGTGAAGCTCATAACTTTTAACCAAGATTCAACATAAAACCCTCATATCTTGGAAACTAAAACCAATACATAAACTCCCAAGCTTAATACTAGAGAAAAAAAAATATAACGTCTATTATTCTTGAAACCCAAAAATCAAAATTTGAAATTTACTAACTTTGAGATTAAAGAATCCACATGTAAAACTCATTAATTTGAAACTAGGAAACCAACATATGAAACTTATATCTTGAAGTTAGAAATTAATATATAAACTCAAAATTCTTTCAAACTAAAATCAACATATAAACCCATCAACTTAAACTTAAGGATCAACACCTAAGTTCATTACTTTTAAAACCAAATCTCACATATAAGACTCAAATTTCGGAACTAAAAAACAATATATAAAAAATTCATATTTGAAACTAGAAACTAAGAGGGAAACTCAAGTTCTTCCAAACTAAAGTCAACATATAAACCCAATATCTTATAGACTAAGAAAAATCAATGCATAAACTTATTAACTTGAAATTAAAGAGAGGAAAACATATAAAATCCGTTAATTTAAAGCTAAGAACTAATAATGCAAGCAAACAACTCAAGAGAAATAATACCAAGAACTAGCAATATGTCACTTACAATCTAGATTGACTTATGTGTGACTATCAAGTAAATTAGTGAAAGACGAAAAGGTAGTTGTATGCCGTGAGTAATGTCAGTGAGTAAACAATTGATAGTTGTGAATGTTCACTAACTTTCTGAATCCAAAGGACAACTATGCATAGCTAGAAAAATTCTTTCTTCCTTGTGACATAGCAAACCAGAACTAGCATATAACTCATGTTATTGAGGCAAAAATCAAACCCATTAATCTTTGAAAATAAGCTCAACATTTAAAAGTAGGAAAACATAAACGTGACATCAAGGGGGGTAAGACGCGAAAAACAGGCCCCAAAATAGGACGTCTACGATCAAAACACGATTTGAATAACTCCAAAAAAATTATTTTACAGTCAAAATCATCAACGCCAACATCAAACTCAATCACGAGGCAACAAGCATTCGACAAAAAAGGGATAAAAACTTAGCACAACAACAGCGTCATTCAACGTCTAAACGTGAGGAAACGAGAGGTAAAAGATGTTACCTTTTTTAGTGCGGCAAACCTGCTATGAACTCAGACCACAAGACGAACTTTGGTTGTATTCTCCGACTTCAAGGCTCGGAATTTACAACTTTAGAACTTTCAAAATCAATTTGATTTCTGGAAATTTTCGGTCGGCACTTAAAAGAGGAAGAATCGATTGGGTTTTTTTTTTTGGGTGAGAAAACTACTGCTCAAAATTCCCATCCCTTTTCTGTTAGAAAGGGGTATTTATAGGACAAATTCGGGCAAAAAATGGGGGGGAAAAGGAGGGTTAAAAATGAGATTTTAGAGAGATTGAATTCGAAATTCAAACTTCTGAGATGTTGGGGCGTCATTTAGGGAGTCAAAGGATGCTGGAGTTGAAGCTTTTGTCGTGTTCAGCGACGCAGGTGCCATTTTTGGCACTCCTGCGTCGCGTCGTCGTCGAAGAGAACAGAGAAGATGCGTGAGGGCAGCGTGAGCGAGAAAAAACAGAGAAGAAGGGCGCGTGTCGGTATCAACATGGCTGATTTTTCTTTTAAACCAATTGTGGGCCGGGTATGACGTTATTGGGCTAACAATTGGTCCAATTTTGGGGCCAATTTCAAATTTTTGATCCAAAAGCTGACTAATTGGATCCTAAAAATAAGAATCGTGGGTGAAAAAATATAACCAAAAAATAAACCAAGTTAAAAATCAAGCTCAAGATCAATTTAGGATTTAAAGGCGTAATCGAATCGAATTAATTGATTAAATTGGTCATGAGACGAATTAATATAAATTAATTAGAGCTTCTTGAATTTAACGAAGTGAAATAACTAACTAAATTAATTTCAAAAAATAAACTATAAATAAATTAATTAAAAATAATAATAATGATAATAATAATACGATCTTTGAAACAAATTTTCGAAAAATTATGAAAAGTAAGAACTAAATATGCAACTAGATATACATATATATAAATATAATAAAGACATGTATATAATATTCGCACACATATATACATGTATATACGTGTAAGTACAACTTTAAAAAGTTAAAATATTATTTACTAAAAATGGTGAAAATAGATATATAAAAAAATATATAAACATATGTATACGTGTATATATGTATGTATATATGATCATAAAAAGTTAAAATATTATCGACTAGAAATGATGAAAATAGATATATAAAAATATATACAAACATATATATACACGTATATATATGCTTGTATATATGATTTTAAAAAGTTAAAATATTATCAATAAAAAGTAAATAAAAATATGTATGTAGAAAATATGTATATATGCATATATACATGTATATATATGCATATAAAATTTTAAACGTTAGAACATTATCTATAAAAATAAAGAAAACATATATAAACTATATACACACATATACATGTATATAAATGTATACATATGACTTAAAGTTAACATATTATATATATAAAACAGTTATACAATGTATATGATTTGAAAATCAAAGGATTATCACTAAAACGTCCTAAAGATTTTTTTTTAATTTTTTTAAATAAATAAATAATTATTTCAAATTATTGAAAATTTGAAGAAGCTCGATAATTATTTTATCATGGGGAAGGTAAAAATTGGATGTCAACACTATGATCTTATATTTATGATATATATTATTTGCTACAGGTGTATGATATTCTATTTTAATTGATAAAATGAGATTAAGAAAATAATTATTTTCTTATATTTTTATTAATTAATGTGATTTTAAAAAATAAAATAACAAAAAAATTCTTTAAAAATAATATTTTAATTAGTAATATGATATGTTTAAAAAGAAGAAATATATATATATATATATATATATACATTCATTTAAAGAACCGTATTTCTAACCCATTTGGTAACAATAAGGACATTTTGGACCAAAGTATCATTGACAAGGACATTTTTTTACCAAAACATAAATCAAGGGCATTTTTGACCCTTTTTCGTTAGTATCAGGATATTTTTGACCCATTTTTAATAGTACAAGACATAAATGGTCCAAAGTATAAACGAAGGGCATTTTTGCTCATTTTTTATAGTACAAAGACATTTTTGACCCTTTTCCCTAATAAATATGATCATAAAAAAGTAATTTTATGATTCCTTAAGAATACATATCATGACAGTGTTATAGATACCATTCTACCCGAAATTATTTTTTTCTCTTTCATTTCTTTTGTTTCCTCTCTTTCATGGCATGATTTTGGTAACTTTTCTTACACTATTCTTTGTTTTTGCATTATAGTATCTTGGTAACAATTATAAGAGTTTGATCCGTACTCTTTCAAAATTTTAATCTTTGTTTTCTTGAATGTGATGTTTGCTCTCTGATTAAGAAATTATTTGTACCATTTTTCTTCATCTATATTACTAGTTCTGTTGGTGTCAATTTGATGTTAGTTTTTCATTTTGTTGAATAATTTCTTGTTAAAATTTTACATACATGCAATTATTTTAAGCCATCAACTAATCAGTTCAAAATTACTTGTTATATAAAAAAAATGAGTCTCATAATTTACACTATATTTTTCCAAAAATAATTGTAGTTAAAAATTCACGCTCAAATTAGAAGAGATGAACAAGCAACGCCAAAATGAATAATATATGATTGTTGCTAATACATATCAGGTACAATTGCTTCACCAGGCTATGTGACAAACTCCTCTTTCTTGAAGAAAAAGTTTCTCTTTTCAATTCTTTCACTTCCATCTTTTCTATTTTCTAAATGTGATTATTATTAAAAAGTCATTGAACAAAATTTTGTAATCAAGATGCTTGATGATATGCCTAATCATCTTATTTGAAGTAAATATAGTTCATAAATTTTATTTCAAACATGTCGATAATAGATATGTATTTTTTTATACTTGGCTAATCAAAATATAGTCATGAATGCGATCACCCCTAGTTTAAACAATTCTTCTACCATCAACTTTGCCAATCTGTGTAGCCCATCAACCTCAGTGTGAACCATATCAACCTCTATGTCTTGGATGATTGAACTTGAACACGTTATTACGCATCACCATGCCTAAGGAAGTTTCTCACAAAGTGATCTTAATACCATGGTATCCTCTATAAGACATGGATATTGAGATTGATTGAAAGAATTGAAGGTCAACGTCCTCCTCGCCCAGAAGATGAAATATGTGAATCTTGAGAAATTGTCATGCTCCGGGAGGATACCCTTGGCGTAGCCGACATTCTGAGACCATTGTTAGTCCCCAAGTGAATCATTTGACTTGATCACTAGTCTAATCATTCATTCAATCAGCAAAAGGCGTAACAATTAAGAAATAATCTTAGAATAGAGAACATCATTGTCTAACTCAATAGATAAAGGTCATATGGCCAACAAATCAATCTAATCCAACCACAAGACTAGTATGAAAGAAACTAGCTAAAAGACAATATCCAAATCACTAATCACTGTATAGTTTATAAAGCCTCTAGCTCTATTATCTAGATGATGCTTATGACATGTTCATGACTACCTCAAATCAAAATAAAAGTACTTATCTAAAAAAGAAGAATGATAGAAATGGTATCATCCGAATGCAGGGTAGCACTCACCAAAGCTGACTTGCGAATATGATCCTCAACGAAGCGTCTATTGATGGTCTCTAGTACCTGTCTCTGGATCATGAAATGATACGATCCCAATTAGATGTTAGTACGTGAAATGTATGAGTAAGTAAAATGGTAGAATAGAATATGCATCAAGGCAGAATAATATAATGCAAATAACTCAAATCAGGAAGTAAGAAACGCAATCAGGATGTCTTGAGTCTAAAGCAAGAGTAAGATTTTGACAAAGAACAATCATATACAATCCAATCAGAGTACTTTTAAGACTTATATGAGAGTTTCTCTTCTGACAAGCATCACCTATAAGCCGACAAGGTACAACAATCTCATTGATGTGGCCACAATCATCCAATACTGTACTTGGGTAAGAGACGACTTATCCAATCAAGGATCCACAAACAATCAATCTAGACTACTATTTTTCAAGGGACTATCAGAAAATATCCGACGTTAACGGTTCAATCCTCACCTACGTTTGATTACATAATTATTGAGTTCGAGTTATTATTTACTCTTACTCATTTTGATGCTTGATACTCCTCCCAAGACTCAATGTTCATAAGACTCAATCCAATCGATTCAGTCTATCCAATCAATCAAGTCTCATAAGGACTCTTATCAATTCATCAATTTTTCGTAACATATCATAACATGAGGGCCAAACCCTTATCAAGAGTTTCATCATAACAAGCCTTTCATGCTCATTAATGCAATGCATGTATGATCAAGAGTATCATGGGTATTGGATATCATCATATAAATCATCAATACAAGAAGTTCATATCAAAAGCATAATGAAATCATCAATTTAAAGCAACATTTTTAATACCCATACTTGAATTGAAGAACCAAGGGGACATGCATTTTTGAAACATCATAAAATCAATGAAAATCATCAATGAGGGTCTCCATTCACTTTTAAATCAATAAATTAACACAACCTACACTTTAATTGAAGCAAAACATTCATAAATTTAAAGGCCCAATTTCAATGGAGGTCAAAATTCATCAAAATTGAAAGAGGAGTTTTGGGTTTTCATGGTTGAAAGAATAACCATGAATCAATCCCACATACCTTTATTTACTCAAGAAGAATAAGAAGAATCTGAAGAAGAGTCCAATTTTCCCAAGTTTCCAAGCTTGTCTTCAATGGAGGTTGAGAGAAAGTTGAGAGAATAATTTGGAGTGATTTCAAGGGATTGAATGAATTAGGGTAATTAGGGTTCAATTTAGGGGTTTTAGGAGAGTTTAGAAGGACTAAAATGTCCCTAAGATCAAATAAAATTACAATTTAGCCATTAATAAAATTGAGAAAATAACTAAAAACTGGGTCACAACCTTGGCTCAAAATTCTTGGAAACTTTCTGGACCACTCCACGGCTGGCTCACGGGTCGTGAGGCATCACACGTAGCATCAACTTGTCCGTGGATCCTCACTTGGCTCGGAGTTCTGGCCCAGGGTCCAAGCCACTCTCTGACCACTTCACGGGTGCCCTCACGAACCGTGAGGCATCACATGGACCGTGGAGCCTCACTTGGTTCGGGGCTTTGGTCCAGCACCTGGCCCACATTATGGATCAACTCATGGACGGGCTCACGGGTTGTGAACCGCCACATAGTCCGTGGCCCTTTCGTGTGGCCCCACCTCAGCCAACTTAGTCTCCTCCTTTCTAGAATATTTTCGTGCACGGATAGTCTCACCTCAAATGCCATAACTTCCACATCCAAACTCTTATTCGAGTGAAACTAATTGCGTTGCGAAGATAACTCGAAGAGATTCATTTTGATAGGTTGTAGTCCACACAGTTCATCTCGTACCAAGAGATATAACCATTCAAAGTCAGTACTTCCATAAAACGTCAAGCAAACTCAACCGTCACAATTCCTTTGAACATAGCCACATAAGTAAGACCCATGATGGCCACTAGCCAACCAAAACAGGTTCAAAATAGACCTTGATCAACCACTACGAAGTTCAAAAATTTTTGGGTTGTTACATCATCTCCCCCTTGGAAACATTCGTCCTCGAATGGGCTAGAGAAAGCCTTGAAGGATTCAATCAAGCAAGAAACATTATTACTACAAATCATAATGGATCATGCATCATTTAAAAAAAAAGCAATTTAAAACTCATGTCAAGACATCATTTAAAAAATGTTCGTGCTCATGTATGCATGCAATGTCATGAACTCAAGAATTAAAGAATTAGGACCATTAGAAAAGATAGAACCTAGTACCTTAGGCTTGAGTTGATTGAAAAAGATAACGGTATCACTTCATCATGTACGACTCCGCTTCCCACGCAACGCTCTCCACTTGTTGGTTTCTCCTAAGTACCTTGACCAAAGCTACCTCCTTGTTATGAAGTCGCTTGACTTGCCTATCCAAGATCTCAACTGGCACCTCTTCATAAGTCAAATTCTCCTCAACCGTCACACTCTCTAAAGGTGCGATTGCCTTAGGGTCACCAATCAATTTCCTCAACATCGAAACATGGAACACCGGATGGATAGAACTCATCTCCAAAGGCAAATCCAACCTATAAACCACATTGCCAATTCACTCAACCACCTCATCTGGTCCGACGTACCGAGGGCTCAACTTACTCTTTTTGCCAAACTGCATGATGCCCTTCATAGGAGATACCTTCATATAGACCCAACCACCCACATGAAATTCGAGGTCTCTTCTTCTAACATCCGAATAGGACTTTTGGTGACTTTGAGCCGTCCTCAACCTCTCCCCAATCAACTTCACCTTTTCTATGGCCTCAATAACCAAGTTTGGGCCTAAAAATGCCGCCTCACCAATTTCAAACCACCCTACCAGAGACCTACACCTCCTACCATACAAAGCTTCGAACAGAGCCATACCGATGCTAGCATGGAAACTGTTGTTGTAGGCAAACTCAATAAGTGGTAGATAATCGTCCCAATTTCCTTTGAACTTCAACACACAAACCCTTAATATATCCTTCAAGGTTTAAATTGTCCTCTCGGCTTGTCCATCGATTTGGGGATGGAATGTCGTGCTTAATTTGATCTTAATACCGAGCCCCCTTTAAAATGACCTCCAAAAGTGAGAAGTAAATTGAGTACCACGATCTGATATGATTGACCTCAGTATACCATGTAATCTTACCAACTCCCGAATATACATCTTAGCATACTCCTTGGCACTATAAGTAGTCTTGACTGGCAAGAAATGAGCCGACTTAGTCATTCAGTCAACAACCACCCATATGGAGTCAAAATGTTTACGAGTACGGGGTAATCCAACCACAAAATCCATGTTCACATCCTCCCACTTCCAAGTAGGAATTTCAATGTCTTGGGTCAACTCGCTGTGCCTTTGGTGTTCCACCTTCACTTGTCGGCAATTTGGACATTCTGACACAAACTTGGCTATGTCCTTCTTCATGTCATGCCACCAATATACCTCTCTCAAATCCCAATGCATCTTAGTAGACCCCAGATGAATAGAATATTGGGAATTATGAGCTTCACTCATGATAACCTCCCTTAGGCCTTCGACATTCGAAATGCATAATCAATTTTGGTACCTTAGAACTCCATTTCCCCCCCGGGAGAAAATCTTAATTTTTCCCTCAGCAACCAACTTCTTTAACTCAATCAAGGAAGGGTCTAAATCTTGCTTTGCCTTAACATCAACCACCACCGAAGACTTGGATCCGCTTTGAACAAGAATACCACCCTCTTCCGAGTCGGTCAACCTAATACCTAATCTAGCCAAATGGTGCATGCCCCTTAATATTTCCTTCTTCCCTTCATCCACATGTGACACACTTCCCATGGATAGCCTACTAAGGGAATCCACCACGATATTCATCTTGCCAGGATAATAAAGGACACTCATGTCATAATCCTTGAGAAGTTCCAACCATCTCTTTTGTCTCAAGTTAAGATCCCTTTGTGTGAACACATATTGCAAACTTTTATGATCGGTGAAGACATCAACGTGAACCCCATACAAGTAATGTCTCCAAATGTTCAAAGAAAATACCACCACCGCCAGTTCAAGATCATGGGTCAGATAATTTTGCCTATGCACCTTCAATTGCCAAGACGCATAAGCTATCACCCTACCATGTTGCATAAGCACACATCCCAACCCAATCCGCGAAGCATCACAATACACCACTAACCCATCTAACCCATTGACTTTGAAAACTCTTCTCACACTCACTTGACCACACAAACTTAGCCTTCTTCTGGGTCAACTTAGTCAACGGGGATGCAACGGAAGAAAACCCTTCGACAAATCTCTGATAGTAACCGGCCAACCCAAGGAAACTTCGAATATCCAAGGGGATCAATGGTCTAGGCTAATCCTTCACCGTTTTGGTCTTCTTAGGATCAACCTTAATACCATCACCGGACACTAGTGACCAAGGAATACAACTTCTCCCAACTAAAACTCACACTTGCTAAACTTGGCAAACAACTGATTCTCCCTCAAGGTTTGAAGCACCAACCTCAAGTGATCCATATGCTCCTGCTCACTTCGGGAGTAAATCAGGATGTCATCAATGAACACCACCACAAAACTATCAAGGAATGGCTTAAATACCCAATTCATGAGATCCATAAACAATGCCGGAGCATTGGTCAAACCAAATGACATCACCAAAAATTCAAAATGACTATAATGAGTTCAAAAATCCATCTTTGGAATATCAAACTCCCTTACCTTCAACTGATGGTAATTCGAATAAAGATCTATTTTAGAGAAATGAGTATCCCCTTGAAGTTGATCAAACAAGTCATCAATTCTGGGCAACGAGTACCTATTATTGACGGTCACCTTATTCAACTACCGGTAGTCTATACACATTCGGAGAAAACCATCCTTCTTCCTTACAAACAACACAAGAGCACCCCAAGGTGAAATACTTGGTCTAATGTAACCCTTCTCCAAAAAGTCCTTCAATTGATCCTTCATGTAACAACCCAAAAATTTCCGAAACTCCTTATGGTTGATCTTTTATGATGTTATAATATTCATTATTGAAATTTGGTAGCCACGGGTTGAGTTTAAGTGGCCGAACGCAAAACGGATCATTTTGGGGCCTAGAGAGGCTGTTTGGACAGTGAGCTTCACAGAACCATAACTTTTGATGTAGGTTGAACCGTATGGGATACTACATATAAAATTGAAGCTCTTTGAATTATCTTCGCAACTCAACCTATCTCACTCAATTCAAAGTTTGTATGAGAAATTTATGGCCCAAAGAGTGAGACTGACTGAAATTTAAAACACACTGGAAAGGGGCCCTGAAAATGACCCAAGGCATGGGAGACGGACCGTGGTACTATTCACGGTCCATGTGGGGTTCTGTGAGATGGTCCAGAGAGCATGGGGTGTCCTGGATCCACCCCAAAAAAACTAAGTTAAGGTCCACGGACCACCCCACGGTCTGTGAGACCTCAAACGAACCGTTTGGTGGTCCGTCAAGTTGGGCAGAATCTTGGCCAAGCTGTGGTTGGTTTAAATGGCTAAGGAAAGGTTCACGGAGAAGGTGGATTGACCTAGTTTCATGGTAGTATTGTCAATATCGATTCGAGGTTGCCAGGGATTTGATGTAAGTGATTTAAGGCAAGAACTTCATTTTTGGACTGTTTTGGGGCCTCCGTTTAGACGGCTACAACTTTGAGATGACATAAATTTTAGCACACAATGAACTGGGTGGGACACTTTATATCACACGAAATCGCCTTGATTTAGATTCGCAACGCAACTAGTTTCACTCAATTCGGAGCTCGAATGAGCAAGTTATGACCGTTTTCGTGAGACTGCCCGAAACTAGAAATTTGCCTCGGAAAAGTTGTCTACGTGAATTACCACGGACCGTGTGGTGGCTCACGGTCGGTGTAGTGGTCCGTGGGTTGGAAAATTAAGCTCCTAGGGTCGGGGAGCCCACGAACTGACCAAGTCATGTCTCACGGACCATCACACGGTCCGTGAGACTGCTCACGGCTCGTGAACTGGACCGTGAGGTAGTCCAGTGAGCTCGTCGAAGTTCGGGGTTGGATTTTTGGGCTAAGTAAGGGTATTTTTATGATTTAACTAATCCCTAATCCTCTTTTAAGTTCCCTAAGGGTCCCTAAATCCCTAAAACATGATCGATAACCGTACATCTTCTTTAAAAATGCTCTCAAACTTCTTCAGATTCTGTCAAGCCTCTTGATCACCATTGTTGAAGATTCTAAAACAATTCGGGGAAAACGTTCAATTCTTGATTCTCTAAGAAATTCAAGTGTTTTTTATAAGGTATTTGGGTTTTAAATTCGTGGGTTCTTCCATCAATGAAGCCCAAGAACCCAAACCTTTAAATTATGAATTTTTACGTTTTACTTAGTTATGGGTTCTTTTAATTTTTGCAAAACCTCTCTTGACGTTTGGTGTTCGCTGTAGACTTTAGGTTACTTTAGTGTGAAATTACTCTTGAAACTTATGATTTACT
>JBCEWC010007585.1:0-21200 GCA_038996855.1 Solanum aculeatissimum | reverse complement strand
TTCCACCGGTGTCTGATACCTGCATTGGGGTGCTGACTAATCCAGATTCAGCACTGCATGAGCCCAATTTAAGGGAGACGCTCCCTAACAAGATATTTTGCAGACTTAGGGCTCGAACCCAAGATTTGGTTAAGGGTAGAGGGATCCTATCCATCACGCCACAACCCATGTTGATTTTTACTTGGCACTTCCCGCGCAGAGCTTCGTTCTCTAGCAGATAGATAACTTTATGACTAAATTAGCTTCATATTTCTCAAAAGGTGGCTAAGCATAATTCTTTGCAATGCTCCTTTGGGCCCAAAAGAACAGAGAGACATAATATGGCAGCAATTATACTCCCCAAGTTCATTCCCACAAAGTATGGGTTGCTAAGTTACAAAGTTTCTTACAGCTAAAGGACCAATATGTTCAGTCAGTAAGCAAATAACTTGATCGAGCTCAGAAACACATCAAGAAAGTTACAGATTATGATGTTGTTGGTATAATTGCAAGCATATTAACACTGGTTGACAATAGAAATCTGAGACTAGAAGTAGAAAAATGATCATTCATCTCTAATATCACCCAATTCCCTGGTATAAATAAATTGATATATACACATAAATAAATAAACATATATGTGCACACATATAATATATATATACACACATACACACACATATACACCAGAAATGAGGCCTTATAAGGTCATGGCTCATTTCCAAATCAGACTTGAGACACCCAATAAAGAAAGAGAAGGGGCAGGCCCCCATACATTAGAGTGAACTAACTCATATGGTACGATATTACTCTCACTATAGGAACCATAACTTTATAATATGCTTAGCCATCTTACATACATAAGACTGCAAACTGCAAAATGATTGATTGATAGACCATGGAATTTGATTTGTCAAATACATCATTACTATTTACTCCTCCATATAGCAAAACCTAATTTTTAATTTTTTACATTCTTAAAAGAAATAAAAAAACTAGAGTGGAAGAGTTAGCCAAAGAAGTGCCACCCAACACCAAATGAAACTATCTTACCTCATCCCCTTTATATAATTTAGCTTCCACTAAGAAAGAGGAGTTGAAAGCATGAGTAGGCAATAGTCTAGAACCCAAATGCCATACTTTCCAGAATTCCAAATTTACACCCCACCCCAAAACTCCCCCGTTACCATCTAAAGATAAAAGGACACCATTACTTTAGATATGGATCATGGGTCAAAGTTGATGCCATCTTGTTGTGATTCACTTCTCCATTATATCTTTACTATCGGATTCAGATCTGGACTAAATGAACATTCATACAGTATCTCCTCAATCCAAGCAAGGTTCTTTTTCTCTAATTAGGTCCTTCACTTCATATAAACATCTATTTATCTGCTGGAGAATATGAGCATTTGAAGTTTGATTACAAGTGACTGAGTCATTCAAGATTACGGATAAAAGCCCACAGAAATAAATAAAAAATAATTGCATATTAAATTAAGAAAAGAAATACAAAAGTTATCAGGGAATACCCTTAACGAACCACGTGTTTGAAGGTTCTCCATCAGCTTTATAACTGTATTGATAATTTCTACCAAATCAGCAAGGTAACTGGCAATAATAGATATAAAATATTAGTAGGAGAAGATTATATATGCTCTAGGATAGAAATACTTTTCTCCAAACACACAACATTGCATTAACCTGATAAATTGCATGCAGTCAAAAAACAACAAATAGCACATTTTTTTCCTTTAACAAATAGTGCAGTTTGATTCATGCTGACATGGATTCATGATTAGTGCAGTGGAATTTAGAAGCCAACATAACAAACTTAGCTCATAGACCCTTTGTCTAATAAACATAAGTTATACTTTCTAAATAAAGTTTTCTGTAGCTAAGAAAATTCAAGATTAAAGATTCTGACATGGGTCAAGAATTTATAATTATCAACAAGAAAATATACTTCAATGTTACACTGTTGTGAACTGCGCCAACTAAACAGCTCCACATGAAGGTTGGAACTGAAAGCAAGTTTTTCAGCAGATTCCAGCAGACATGCAGAATATTTTATCCATAGAGATGGCTTTACTGTGTCAGTTGAATTACATTAATCCAAAATAAGAGTGCAGCGCGTAACACCTATTGAGATCTTAAATGAGCTAATAAACTACAAGTAGATTTTCTACTTGTTCATAATTCAATATTGTATGTCATGAGACTTGGTAGAGGCATCACATTTACTGCATTCTTACGCAACTTTTCTCCAATTTTCAGGAATGGCATAGTTCTTTTAAAAATAATATGAGTCAGAAGGGAGACCTTTTCGCTTGCTTATGGGTATCAAATGATTTGATCTGGTTCAAGAGAAACTGGGTCATCCCTTCTTCAGTTTGATCATAGAATAACTTATAAAGAAGAATTCGGGATGTTCGATGCTCCTTGGAATCTTCTGGTGACTGCTTAAGCACCAATTCCAGCATAAGAAGCTGCCAACCAATATCAGCATAGTCAGATAAGGAAACCAAAGTTTGTTTCATTCATAATATACCTAGACCAATCCTTAAGCAGAAGCAGATATTGAAGCAAGCATCACGCAACAGTCTTTGGGCTGGGAAATGCTGCATACTACTAAAGGTGTAACAATCTCATTTAATTTTGCTCTATGAATCCATCTCCTAAAATATGCAAGTTGTCCCTACTTATCCATACAGAGCCATCTCAAAGTTTACATGCATCTTGTTCTTTTCATCAATGTTAAAACACTAAAATAAAACAAAACGAAAGACCCAAACTTTGAGAAAGTGATCACCATAGTTTTCATAAGAGATCCTGCCACATAGAGAAACTTGCAGTCGTTTGTCTCCTTCAAGGTCTCGAGCGAATAACGCCATCTCAAAAGAATTAATTGGAACATTGATATATTCAAGGACTCGGCAATAGGACCACATATACATCCTCGGAACAGTGTGCTGCCAGCTCTGGAATCCATTGGTTCCTCGGCATCAACTTCTTCATGGGGCTGATCAAGAGAATCAAGAGAAGATTGAGATATGGGATCACAAAAACAAATGACGTAAATGGAAACTACCTACTGAAATTCCAACAAAGGAGAAACGCACACAATTATACAACAAAGAATTTCCCAAGAGCCTGTATCATTTATTATTACATATTGGCATTTCTCCTTTTAGTGTCTCAACTCTAACGATCAGACACCAGAAATAAGTGGTTTAGATTAGATCCTCAATGTTTTGAGCATGACAATCTTAGTCTCCACATGCTAGATAGCTACAGATCTGGACATAGATCAGCAATACCAGTATCATTTAAAACTGATGATCATGATTCATGAAGCTTGGTACAAATGAGAGAGGGGTCTATAAACATTGTTTAACTGGCTAATGTCTATGCATTCTCTGAACAGCTAACATTTAGTTGTTGACTAGTCAGTCAAACTTCCTAATGCAAAAGTTTGACAGCATAATGTTTTTACTAATTTGAACTTCAGACTGATTAGTTGAGTTAATAAAAGTCACTAACTAATCAAAATCTGATCTTGAAGTAAATGGACTCAGGATCTACTTTATAAATGTCTAAATTCATTGTAATCGGTACATAATAATGCATATCCCATGCCTAAATTAGTTCTACTAGATGGAAATTCACTGTCGGGTAACACAAATGTTTCCCTACTTGTTGACTTGTTGTAAGATCTATACTTGTTGACTTGTTGTAAGATCTATGCAACAGCTGTATTAACAGTCAAGCATTACTGGAGACTATAGAAAGCAGATCAAATGTTTTGAAGGATAAATATTCCTGATAGAAAATAGCCCCCAACTTAATTATTTCTGTCAGTTTATAGCAACTGAAGTTACTAATAAAGAGAGGGTAAAAGGACTGTATTGTGCATGTTTACAGATAACAGATGCACGCAAACCATATAACACCATTTGCGTAAAACTTTGCTTTACCTGATTCAAGAACTTGTTGTACTGAAAAGAAGTAACAAATTGAGCAACCTGAAAGAAAATAACAATATCGCTATTCTGAATAGCATGATGTTCTTTTTCAATGTCATCACGAATGGATTGCATCAGGACTGCAGGAATTGAATTAGAACAGAAAAGTAAGTAGTGACATAAGAAGCAAACGAAGTGAAAGCAGATGCATCATTTTACCACATATCATACCATTGTATCCCCCTCCTAGGAACTGGTTAATAAAATCATAAAGCAAATTTAGAAGCTTATTGTTAGTTGCTGGTACTCTTCCTTGGTCCCACACGGTCTTTTTTGCCGGACCTCGGTGCTTCGTGTGAGCTATTATCAGGGGATCATGGGAAACAGAACAAGGATTGCCCTTGATTAAAGTTTTAGAACCATCCTGTCAAATAAACAAGTTAACATTAGTACTAGTACAAACTACCATTTCTTTATACTGCAATTATTATACCATCAGTTCTAATGTATTAAATCCCATTTCTTTATTCAAGAGGATAAATTACCAGGGAAAATCGTGTAAAAGTTCCACTGAACTGAGAATAGCAACCCAGGTTTCGTTGTCTGATAACCTTTCTCTTTTGACATTCTTCCTCCATTATATCTCTGAGGGAGTTAATTGAAATTTCACTATCTTCATCCACCTGATGAACAAAATCCGTTGATGAATCAGAAACGAGCAAGGGGGGATCAACTGCCATAAAAAAGCTTCTTCACCATATGAACTAGGTTAACTAAGAAAGTGTCACAAATGCATGCAGAAAAATATATTTGCTCTCTTTGATGGCGCCTTCCTCCAAAACTTCATAAAGTTGAAGCAATTGTTAACAAAGGAAGAATTGTCTTGCTGCACAGATATCTGTGGGATGCACAATAAATTTTTCGTTCTCATGATTAAAGGAAAAGACAAGCCAATGAGCATAAAACTCACAAGGCAAAGCAATAATTCCTTCTTATGCTTCCTGAAAAGTTATTGAGTCGGTTTCTTCACCTTACTTATGCACAGGGACTATTCCAGTTAAAACTTAAATAGAAGTGACAACAAATTAGGAGATTTTTCATCTTCTATTGGTACAACTACGCCTAAATTCTAAACTAATTGCTCTCATCTATATGAATCTAACTAATTACTTCTTCCGCTTAATTTTATGTGTCTTAGTTTGATTCTGCACATAATTTAAGAATATAAATAGGACTTGAATCTCATGGTCTGAACTAAAGGTGTGTATTACACAAATATACATTTCGTAAAGATGTCATCTCATTCCTATAATGACGAATCATTAAGAGTAAAATAGGAATGTTGGAATTAATACCTTACTAAATATAGAAAGAGCACTAGTTTTGAACAGGACTAAAAGGAAAGTACAACAACAACATACCCAGTGAACTCCCACAAAGTAAGGTCTGGGGAGGGTAGAATGTACGCAGACCTTACCACTATCTTGTGGAAGTAGAGAGATTGTTTCCAAAAGACCCCCGGTTCAAATGCATCAATCCCAAATTAAACAAGAAAAAATAGCGGAGAAAGTATAATGGCTAATAAGAAAAGCAAAATAGAGTATATAGGAGTGAAACAATAACAAATACAAAATAATGTGATAATCAAATTAGAATAAACAACATAAGGCAAGAACTATAAGGGCACGACTGGTCCTACACCTGGCACTAAACCTTGGAAGGCAAGACAACACTCTACCTCTCCTACCCTTCAACCCTAATACGCGACCTCTATTCCTTCCCCATCTAAAGTCATGTCCTAAGTAATATAAAGATACGTCATGCCTTGTCTAATTACCTCTTCTCAATACTTTTAAGGCCTACTGCTACCCTTCCACATAACCCCTACAACTAACCTCTCGTACCTCCTCATCGAAGTATCAATGCACCTCCTCTACACAAGCCCAAACCATCTCAATCTTACTTCTCTTATGTTGTCCACAATAGAGGTTGCTCCCACCTTCTCCCGAATAACCTCAATCCTAATCTTGTCACTCCTAGTATGTCCAAACATCCATCTTAACAACCTTATCTCCACTATATGCATCTTCTGAACATAAAATTTCTTGATTGGCCAACACTCTGGCCTATACAACAAGGACTAAAAAGCAAAGTAAGATAGAGATTTAAAAAGAGGGAGTATGTAGCTCTATTTAGAACCATAACAATTCAAATACTTGTGGATTCTCTGGCATTATAGGTACTCTGCATTTTCTACTAAAATAAAAATCGCTAACAAGACTAAGGAGGTGTTTGGATTGTATTTTTTTAAGTAGTTTATAAGCTAAAAGCAATAAGTTGGTCATACCCAACTTTTGGCTTTTAGCTTACTTTTGTACTTTTGGGACCTAAAAGTGCTTAAAAGCACCTATTGTCTTTCAAAAACACCTCCAAAAATTTTAAAAAATAACTTAAAACCCAAAAGCTACTTAAAATAAATCAATCCAAACACCCTCCAAAAGACTTTGAAGGCACTTATTCTTTTTCAAGCTATTTAAAGCACGTGTATAATGTTTTTAAGAATCTAATATAGTTTGATTATTGTACTGAAAATAAGAGTATTGTTTATTGGATCATTTTCTTTCATTATAAGATAATTTGTGTGGAGTCTGCATGAATTCCTAGAGAATGTAGGTCTTTTAAGACAATCCTTCTTTGTGATTTTAGGTTAACCCATCCTAATTTGACACATTTTACCACCATGATTTCACACATAATAACCAGTGTGCCTAGAGGTTGACGTAGAACGTAACAAGACTATCTTAGCAACCTTCTCTCATTTTTATGTGTGCTATTTGCACTTTCCGCCGAAAGTGAAAATTACTTATCTAGTCTAATATTGTACGATCACACATCTTAACATTTGCATTCCCGCGACATTCATTTTGATAGGTATCCTCTTACATAACATGTCAATCTAAGAACATTCTATAAGCCTTGTTTTTTATCTCATTTCTCTCCTTTAAATTGATGATGTAGTTATTTTGGTCGAATAGGAGACAATATACCTTGATATTCTTGATCATTCTTTGATTCAGAGAATCATGCGATCTCAGTTAAAAAGGCCAATAACGTTAGAAAGAACTAGATTTTTGATAGGTATCCTCATGTAGCATAAGATTCCAACAGAACTTTCCCATTTCAACCATCCTACTCTGATTCTATATGTAACATCTTCATCTATCAAACCATTCTCCTATTACTTCAATAAGATATTAAGATTTATGTACAAAAAAGTTTTGAGTGAGTGCTCCATTTTATCTTCTCTGAGTATTAATTTGAAAATATCTCTACCTTTATATGTACCTACCAGTTTTTTATGGATATCAAACACCAGCAATGAATTGTGTAAACCAGTATTAAAAGGTGCACCTAATATATGTGGCATGTTTGTAGAAAGAAAAATGCATCTCTCTTTTCATTCAATTTTTTTTCAAGGAAATTAAGTGTTGTCAACCAAAGTTGCTAACATCTCCCAGCTTCCATATGGCATTCTGGTCATAACAAGATCAGCCCAGTTTACTAGTGTTATCTCTAATCAAAATTGTAGTTTCATCCAGAAATGACAAAAAGGGGAAAAAGCAAAGAAACAAAACAAAAAGAGAAAACACTAGAAAAAATTGGACTCAACTTGTGGCCATGATATTGCCAAAAGACTAACCTTTGGATCCTTGGAATGTGCTTTAGCAATCAACTCCGGAAGCTGACCCATAAATATATAATAGAACGTCTCCAACAAAAGTAAATTATCATGACGAAGATAGCTACAAGAGCCACCAACTTGTTGTGAAAGAACTAAGATGACTTCCATTACATTCTCTTGAAACAAGAGCTCCAGAAACCTGTCTCTGAGAAATACAAATTCTATCACAGAACCACCAGATTTCTGCTGGGTTGATATGTCTTGAATAGCCAAAACATTACGAAATAAAGTAAGCACCAGCTGCACCATTTTCCAGTCATCTTCTGTGAAGGCCTCACTGTTGACATGGTGAGATAAGTTTGTAATCAGATTAACTTGTAGAATCCATGATGAAGCAGTAGCCTATCTTATGTAAGCACGACATTATTGTAATGAAGTACAACGAAAACAACAAAGGATTCTGACATGTCAGTGTAATTGATAATGAGCCTCTATAACATAATTTTAGTGAAATTTCAAAAAGAAAATATAAATAGCATACCGTCAAAATTACAATAACAACATACCCAGTGAAATACCACAAAGTAGGGTCTGGGGAGGGTAGAGTATACACAGACCTTACCACTACCTCATAGAAATACAGAGGTGGTTTCCGAAAGACCCTCGGCTCAAATGTATCCACTCCAAGTAAAAGAAAAAAACAATACATATAGAATAACGGCTAAAACAAAGAGCAATATCAATTCTACAAGAAGAAAAACAACAGAAGTAGCAGAATAATTGAAGAGCAGTAACAACACAACCATAATAGCACGACTAATCCTATAACAAACCTAAAACCCATCACAAGGCAAGAAAACATTTTACCCCTACTAACCTTCTACCTAATACGCAACATCCACTCCTTTCAATCTAAGATTATGTCCTCGATGATATGAAGCTGCACCATATCCTATCTAATCACCTTTGCCCAATACTTTTTTGATCTACCCCTACCCCTCTATGTAACTCCTAAATCCAACTGCTTGCACCTCCTAACTGGAACGTCAACACACCTCATTTCCACATGCCCGAACCATCTCAGTCTCGCTTCTCTCATCTTGTCTGTCAGATAAGTCACTCCCACCTTCTCCCGAATAATTTCATTCTTAATCTTGTCACCTCTAGTATGTCCACACATCCATCTCAACATCTTCATCTTTGCAACATACATCTTCTGAACATGTGAGTTTTTGACTAGCCAACACTTCATCCCATATAACAAAGACAATCTAACCACCATTCTGCAAAACTAACCTTTAAATTTAGGTGGTACTTTCTTATCACACAATACTATGGAGGCCTGCCTTTATTTCATCCATGTTGTCTCAATGCGATCTGTGACATCATCATGAATGTCCCCACTACTCTAGATGACGAATCCAAAATATTTAAAAGCTTTTTCTCTTGGGAATAGATTGAGTGGCAAACCTCACTTCCATGTCCGCATCATCCATTGCAACACTGAATTTGCACTCCAAGTCTTATGTTTTGGTCCTAATAAAATATGTGGTAAAGGCAACACAAAGCCAGGGCCAGCATTAACTACTTAGATCTACAAACTGTGATAGAAGTTTTGAGTTATAAGTATCTTTAAGAACTAAACACCTTCTTGATGGAGGCATACTCATTAACAAGAATGAACATCTTTATATTTGTAATTGCTCACAAACTTATTCTTATGCAGTAAGCCAGGAAAAAGTCTCATGGTTCAAGGCCTAGATACTTAATGTTCTACCTTTCGGATGATAAAATTCTAGCCCACTAGAAGAATTTCAACGCGAGTAGCCTAGAAAAATATGATGACCAGAACGATAAGAAATTCTACATAAGGAGCTTAGAAAAATATGCATTTCTTTATTTGTCTTGAGAACCATATCATATGGGTACAGCAATATTAGTACTGGTACTCCGGCATGGATCTTTACAAATGAACTCCAAACTTGAAAAAGGTTGTACTTATATGGATACATGCCAGTATCTGATACCCTAGTTGAGTCTGCATCCATGTAAAGTAGTGCCTATTTATTAAGGGGAGTGGAGAATGACATAAATTCATCACAGCGTCAAAATGATCCAGCTAAAGAATAGGACTGGGTTACAAGATAGGATTAGCTTGTTGCATGTATTATTTTTAGTGTAGGATAACTATTCAAAACAATAACCTCTAATCTTCTGTGGAAAATGCACTTACAAATTTGACCCTTATGTCACTTGCCTTCACAATAATAAATCCATAGGTTTTAGAAAAAATAATCCTGATAAGCATATAAGGGTGGAATTTTCTACAGGCATATGTCTTAATTTCCATCTCCAGAAACCATTTCTCAAAGCTATTAAAACATAATGTTCGATATTTAATATAATGGGTCAGACCAACTTTTTACATCACTAGAAGGAACACAATTCCAGTTACCAACAAGGGCAGAGCCAGCATACAGTGAGGGGGTTCAAACCCCCTTCGGTGAAAAATTATAATATTTATACAAGGTTAAAATAATTTTTTATATATATATAATAGATATCAAACCCCCTTTGGCTAGTTCGTGTGTTTACTTCTTCAAATTTTGGACCCCCTTACTTACAATTCTGGCTCCGCCACTGGTTACCAATTTGACATGTGTATGTACAACAACATATCCAATGTATTCAACAAGTGGGGCCCGGGGAAGGTAGGATACACAAGCAAAAATATGAAGCCATAAGATGATTGCAGTTACCAAGCCAAATTTTCCAATGGGCTTTCCAAGAGAGACATTATCACTGGCACAGCTTCACTAAAGGTAATTGATGATTTTATTCCCCAGAGAAGCTCTATCTGTTCCGGTATGTCATGTGATGTAGGCTCAATAGGCATCGTTAGAAATACCATAACTTTTACTGTACAATAAGATGGAGAGCAAAGACACAAAATTAATAAAAACAACAAATTTTATGTTTACTGATATAAAATTAATGGACAAAATAAGACAGATACCTGCATTTAACAGCAGATTTCGATCATCTTGACAATATTCAATAATGGGAATCAAATCTTTGCCCACGATATTCCATTTACATACTTGCTTAAAAACTTCTCTTGTTTGAGGGTCGTCTCGCCTTAGAAACCTCAACAAATCCTTCAGATTATCTGCCAAGGAACAGGGATAACAAATAACCAAATTAAACAAAATCATGGGAGACAACTCAAATTTGACATCCATTTGCAAACTTGACACCCCCTACTCTAACAGAAGTTAATATGAAGCTAGAAACAGAGATTAGCTTAAAGATGAGAACTTTTCAGCAATTAATCAAGTACATGGATCACCCTATGCGGGCCCACATCATTCTGATATTTAAAAACAAAATTAAAGAAATTGAACAAGCAAACAAACTTCTTGGCTTGAACTAAAGGTAATTTCTAACTGTTTTAACAACGACAAACCTAGGCAATAATTTCCTTTGGTATAGCCGATTCGATTTCCATCATCGTCCTCCTCAATGATCCCAAGGCCAGCGCATATTATTGACAACCCTTCCATTGATTATGAATTGTTCGAAGAAATTTTTCCTCTCGGTTAAAGTATAATTCGTATGATAAAGGATCTGAAGTGAAAATTGTATGGTAATTCTGGAAGGAATTTTGGATCTTCTTACGAACTGATGAGCAAGTGTTAGGGTTTTGATGGCGCCAAACGGGTATCTGAAAATATTTCCCGCGCTTTGGAAATGATATGGTGTTACCAGGACCACCAAAGAAGTCGAGTACCTCCACATGATGTGATAGACTGTCATTTGCTCTTCTGATGGAGAAAAAAAATTCCTTTTTTTAATTTTATTTTTTTGTTTCTGTTAAGGCAAAATGAGAAATGCTCGAAATTTAATAAATCCTTGTTTTGGGAAATAAACTAAACACAATTTTACTCCTCTTTCATAATACTCTCTCCGTTTAAAAAAAATAATTTATTTCTTTTTTAATATGTTTAAAAAAGTATGGTCCTTTTCCTTTTTGGTAACATTTTAATTTCAATTTTCCATGTAAGTAACATATTTAAGGCCACAAGATTAAAGAATATTTTCATACATTTGACATCACTTTAATTTATAACCAAAAAAACAAAAAAAAATATTTTGTTAAACTTCCTGTCAAGTTAAACTAGGTCATTCTTTTTTAAACAAAGTGACTATTTCTTTTTTCAAAATGTTGCTTTTGTACATTAAAATTGTGAAATTTAAAAAAATAAATACCAGTAAACTAAGGATCTATCAAAAACTCTCTTTATATTCTAAGATAAGGGTAAAATTTATGCACACACTATCTTTATAAACCTCATTTGTGAAAATATACGGAAAATGTTGTTGTTTGTGTTTCAAGTTGAAAATGATATTCAGAAATTGGAATTACATTTAGACATGAATACAAGTTGGAGTTTTTGGAATTTTGTGGGTGATTTGAGTGAAAATTGTGAAAAAAAAATAATTTAGTAAAAATTTAACAATTCTGTATTTAAATAATTTGTGAATGTTCTTTATTTAATTTCTTTTTGTCATCGTGATGTCGGGAGTTAACAGAAAATGATACTTTGAGTAGGATTAAATTAAATTTTAAAATTCGCTATTTAAAAAGTTGATGATTTACTAATGAAATATGAAACTGGTAGAACCATAAAAGTTAGAGAATATTAAAGATACGACTCAAGTCGATAAAAGATTATAGAAGGTGGCTGGTGCTAAAGTTTTTAAGAAAAAAAAAATCTTAGGCATAAATGTGATCATGGGGTAGATTGGTGTAGAATGAAATTCTTAGATTTCCAATTTATAGGACATACTTCCTCCATTCCTACTTGTACATGGTTGTTTAATTTGGACATAAATTTTAAAAAAACTTATAATCCTCTTTTTTCTTTTATGCATGAACCTTACTAAATATAGTAACAAACTTAACATTTTTCTTCATTACATCAGTTCCGAGAGTAAACAACTCACTCCAAGAATTTTTCTCATACAACAATCACATTCAAACGACGGTTTCATAGGTGTCTAAAAGAAAAGCATAACATGGTATCCTAGGCCAAAACATACAGAAGCACGAGGCAGAAGCAATAAATATAACACCCTAGCAATCTTGCAAGAAAAAACTCTTGGTAACAACGCTAACTTAGATCTATTCCTAATTGCTGGCTGAAGCGTCAGGTGCCCAACACTAATAATAACTCTCAACTAAAATGCAGTTGAGCTGGTGCCAGGTTTTTCATCTGTCTAAACTTTCCTGACCTGGATATTGTGAGTGGATTGAAGCCTCCAGATTGGCTGCCTGCCACTCTGAACAAGAGCTACCTGCTCCCCTTCCTTTACCATCCCTTGCTTCTGTAGATTGGCAATGAGTAAAGATTATAATGGGAACACAATTGTCATGTAAAAATATAGTAGTAACGTACTGGCAACCTAAGGAGAATATCATGGATGAATAAAGTATAACTAGTTAATGGAATTGTTTGTATCAAGATTTCACTTTTACTTATAAAGTGCAGGTAATAGGTAGGCTATATGTTATATCACAAATCATCCATTCATCTATGACCATGATATGAGCAATTTCAAGCATTCGTTATTAAAATTCCTCAATGCATATACTGTGTATTAAGCAATAACTATAAATGAGTATATGCTGAAGGTAAATCTCACCTGCAACAAGGACAATGCACTAGTGAAAGTCTCCTCCGCACAATCTAAGAACTCCATATATATTGGACATACGCCTTGGTACGAAGCCAGTCTCTGTTGAATTTTCTTACTGCAGCCCAATCATGAAACAAATGATTAAAATTCATCAAATTGATAGAAATCATTCAGAAGGTTCTTCTCAGATTTCCCTCAAAACATAAACATACGCAAAGGCGGCAACTAAGTAATACCAAGTTGCTTGTGTACTTGAAGCAGGAACTTTATTATCATCAAGAAAAAAGTATCGCCGTTTCTCTACGTGTCTTAAATGCATTTACCACACTGAACAAGGGCTACATGCTCAGTCATGATTCAACCGTAAGAGATCGTTTGGTTGGGAACAACTTATCCCAGGATTAGTTATCCTGGGATTAGCTATCCTGGGATAAGTTATCCCATATACATGGTGGGATAACTTATCTCATCACCGTGGTATAAATGATGGCATAAGTTATCCCAAACTTGGCAACCAAACAAGATACCAAAATCTTATCCCTTCACTATTTTTTTTTTCCATGACTATTTATTTTTATCCCTCACACCAAACGACCCCTAAAAGCAATATAAATGGCTCATTGTTGGTAATGAAACCAGTTCAGCTGAAGAATTTTTCTTTCAAACATTAACATCAAAGTTAGACCAATAGGGTAAATACTCACTTATTTGTAAAAGCAAATATAGTGCCAGAAGGACGATAATGGCTCAGTAAGATCGCCATGAAACCAGTTCTAGTGAAGACAACAATTGAGGTTCCAAGAGTGTTGGACATCATGGTTGCATGGAAAGCAAACATCTCGCTCATATGGTTCTGCAAAACAAAGAGTTTTGGTAAGTATTAGCTCCTTCAGACATTATATTTTAAGAAAAAGATGGAGGAAAATGAGTAATCTACAGATAAAACTTAAGTAGCGCAGTACAAAAAGACTCAAAACCTTGAACGCTTGGCCTAGATTTGCAGGGGTTTCACCACCAACAATAGTAGCTTCAGTCCGTAGTGACACAGTGTGCATAACTTTGACAGCTTTCAAGGGAAACCTGTAACCAAATCAATCTAACTTGTGAGAGATGTGGATATGTTATAAAATGATTTATTGTAAGAAAATCTCAACTTCTGGACTTTGGTATCCCAAAGCTATTAGATTCAAAAAATAGGATCCCAGCAGAAACACTTATTACTCATGAAAGAACCTTGACACAGTTCCCAAAACCAAGCTCTTAAAAAGTAACCCTAAGCTATGTTGCATGGATCTCTCATTCGCACGAATTACTCATGTCTAACAGGTGTGACATGGGTGTGGGCAAACTGCATGAAAACTTACTGCACACTTCAACACAAACCCAAATTCTATGTAATAAGCCCCAAGATTAAAGAGATAACAACTTACTTTCCATGAGCTGTTTCTCCAGAAAGCATAACAGCATCAGCACCCTCTCTAACAGCAATCGCAATATCTGATACCTCTGCTCGAGTTGGGGTGGGATGGACAATCATGCTTTCCAGCATGTTGGTGGCAACAATGACAGCTTTTCCCATACTTCGACAAATATTGATGATTTCTTCCTGCATAGCAAGATATTTCCATCAAAGGATAAATAGGGAATACATGGTCAAGACCTCTTTAAAAAGGTAAAAAAAACATCCAGTTCTGCATCCTTGCAGTAGAATCTACAACTAGGGTGTTGTTGACCGTTACCTGCAACAAGGGAACCTCCTCGATAGGCAGCTCTGCCCCAAGATCTCCTCTTGCAACCATCGCCTGAGTAAAACAGTTAAAAACCATTAATTTGGATTGTTATATTTCTATCAAGGAAAAGGATAGAAGACGCAAGCTACGATCCAGGACAAACGTGCAAGTAGTAAGTCCACAAAAATTGGTTAAAGGTTGCCATAGGATTAGGAACTGCACTGAATTCAAGGAAATGGTAAAACAGCTTTGGATAGTCTCTTGTGTCTGTGCGCAAAACATAGGTGGGATGAGTGTTGCTATGGATAAACATCCAGCTTATTATGACACTGAAGTATCCTTGGCATAGAGCCTGAATAGAGAGGAATCGATATAGAAGATATAGTCGACCCCAACTGGTTTGGAATTAAGGGTAGTTGATTGATTGATCTTGTGGGCTTAAAACACTTGAAATCCTCTAATCTTTAAAAGAGAGGAGAAGGAAGAAGAAACTCCTAATTATTCAAGTACAATCAGTGATTTCCAAATGTTACAAACAACTTCAGTGTATGCCAATTCAGCAATAAAGAAGAAAGAAAATACTACCAGCAATATATTTGATCAGCAAGCCACAGAATATTTTCTAAATAATACAACAACAACATCATACCCAGTAAAGTCCCATAAGAGGGGTATGGGAAGGGTAGAGTGTATGCAAACCTTACCCCTACCTCGTAGAGATAGAGAGGCTTAACCAGTAAAATAAAGTACTAGCGAATTACCCCATCTGATGCAGCAATTATTGAATGCAAATTTGGTATGGAGTCTGCACTCTCAATTTTCACAATAACATGAATATCTGCACCACAACCTGTCATATCAAAAAAGAAAATGGCTAGTCAAAAAATGTTGAAACAAAAATGGATAACCACTCATTGGCACTTTCAGTGCTCATTAAAAGGAAGGTGGAACTACTCTTCAAATAATTCTTCAGTTCATGGACCACTGCTGCATCTTTGACGAAGGAAACAGCATAAAAGTCAATGTCATTGTCCACTCCAAACTTGATATCATCCCAGTCCTTTTCTGTTGCACGATGTGGATTATTGTATCAGCAAGGCAAGCAGAACTGTCTGATTCTTTCAATGCAGACAAGACCTGAATTTATAGGAAAAAGGGAAGTAATCTGACCAGTAATACTGGGAAGTGTGGCACTTTTGCCTCGAACATTTAGATGTCTCCTCGACTTAAGCTCCCCTCCATCAATAACTTCGCACTTAACAGATTCTTCTGTCTTGGATGTCACCTGTAAAGACATCATGCCACCTATGGTAGAAAAAAGAAATTGCAATTAGCTACAGTCTGCAAAAGTTTCAGGTATGTACCAAGAATAATGGACACAAGCAGAACAACAAAGTATTACTTTAGTCATGACTGTTATATGGTACCTTACCATCCCCTCATAGTACTATCACCCACCAATTCACCATCAATAAAGCTCAAAATGTGGTGTCTAACTTTTAGTAATTAGGTCTCTCAACGGTTTAATAATTTTGAGCATGTTAGTACAGTCACTTGTACAAGATGTCTATTGCATGTGCAAGAGGGAGATCGGTCACAATACTCGCAGGTGGATATTAAATATCAGCAAAGACAGGCCATCCAGAGATCCAGAATGATAAATGTCAAATAGTTTCAAATCAATTAGGAAACGTCTCATGAGCATAAGATCCAAGAAAAGGCACTCTCCTATATTGGACAACACAAGGAATCAGTCAAAAGTGTGCAAATCTTTTTAAAAGCAACAGCCAAAAAAAAATAGAAAAAATCTGGACTACAACTAGGCAACAAGGATGCCTTTTTTTTTCTGCTTTTGTGAAAATGAGATGGTTGTCCCTTGATGAGATAAAGTTCACTGCTTCACATAATGCAACGTCACAGCAAAGACTTCTCCTGAAGGCAATTAGCGGCTAGGCCTCATATCGGCCATGCTGACTCAATGTCTGTACCTTTAAGGCAATATTTGATTGTAGAAAGGCTTTGATTTTACTATTTAGTTCACGTTTGTAGTCTTATGAAACACAATTTGTGTCACTCAAGCCCTGCACCCCTCTGATTTATGGAGATGTAGAAGCATAAGAATCCTAATGAAATGGCAACAAGATAACCTGCAGGGAACTTTTTCCCTACTGGCATGTGTACAATTTTCCATGAGTCAAAAAGAGGAAGTTGAAGCAGTCAATTTCAATGCCTTCCAATGACAAATCAATATAAGATGTTATCAGACAAAACTTGTTTTTTAAAATTAAAAAAAAAAAAAAAAAAAAAACCACTTAACATACCATCAACGAGCAGCATGTCTCCTACTTCAACATCATTAACAAAGTCATCATAATTGACACTGACACAGTCAGCTGTGCCAACCCCTCTCTGAATTGTGAAAGTGAATTCCTGTCCAGGTTTCAATATGATTGGCTGGGGCAAGTCACCACTTCTAACCTCAGGACCCTGTTAGCACCAAAACAACAAAGAAATATGCGGCTAAAAATTGAAAACTAGCTAGGAAGAAAGATCACATCCAGCTAAATAATTATCAGGTGCTAATGAGAAGTGAAAGTTATCTTTGATTATATATATTACATGAGAGCAATTTCACTAATATTCAATGATCAAACAGTTGATTAACAGTGATACAGGAATTATCTGAAGTTGTATATAAGTTGAAGGAAAAAATGTTTGCTTTCTTCTTCCTAGTCCTAACTTGAAAGGGATGAATACAGGAAAGCATGAGGTGTTCAAAATAAACTGGAAAACCAAATAGGACCAAAGAATGAATCAAACTGGGAAAAAAAAACATGTAGTTTGATCTGGTATGGTTTGGTTTTAAATTATTAAAAAAAAAAGGAAACAGATAAGAAATAATTTGATCTGGTTTTAAATGTAAGGAAAAATGAGAGCCTAAACCAAATCAAACTGACAATATATATACTGTGTGTGTGTGAATGTTGTAAAACTAAGAGGAAATACTTTTGCCCTTTTCATTCTTATGCAGTTTTAAACTACTTTTGCCAAACGAATATCACTTCTTCTTAATGATGCTTTCAAGTTAAATGCAGGGTTAAACTGGAAAGCTTGCCCCTCTTTAATCCAACATGGCTCCCGTCAATGACCCTTGAAACATGTAGAGTAAAGATGCTTCTATCTCTTTCTCCCAATGTATGTTTGGCATTTTATCTAAGTGAGTTTTAGCAGAGCTGTCATTTTTGTTAATGATTCAATTGATCCTAGCTGCAGTCTTCACAGTTGTTTTTCTTTATTACAGATGAGACCCACAGAGATGTGAAACATTTGGAGCCCTTCATTTCCTGTCATAGTTGATGTGGCTAGCTTCATAAACCATAGCTTTGACATTTAAACACTCAATGAAGGACAAGTAAACTGGTTTTGTAGAATTTTTCATGTGACAGGAATGAACAGGAAAAGATCAAAGAAAATGAGTACCTAAATACACTGTAACCAACAAAGCTATTTTATGCTTGGATTGATTTGGTTTATAGACTTGGCACACAGACATAATTGATTCAATGAAAAAAATAACAATTCAAAATGAACCACGAACACCCCCAAGGTAAAAAACTATACTACCATGACCGTCATTTAGTAGCTCTGTAGAAGAGAAACATAATACACAAAATAGTTCGATAAAAAATAAACTAATTCTCATTGTAACAAATTGCCCAGTCCATTCTGGCTTTAATCAATTTAGATTTTCAGACCAATGTAGTAATTGTCATTCGCACAACCCCCCACGTTGCTTCATAGGAATTATCACTTCTGTTTTGAACAAATACCTCAACATTCATATTCTTATAAGGCTAAATCAACGTAGTACCAATTGGTCGCACTACTCATCTACTCCTGAAATAAGGAGTATTGTAATTGACTCTGTGTGACATCTTTAAAAAGTTGTATATTTGCCATGGCTACCACAACTGACGAAGGAATACCAAAGGTCTCTTTGCAGTCATAGAGTGGTAGATCAGTTAAACAGAACCAATCGTATATCATTTGAAAGTTCAACCAATAAATCAACACTTTGGCTACGTGATGCTAGAATCAAATCTGGTGGAAAACTACTGTTGACTTTGTGATGTTAGAATCAAATCTGGTGTAAAACTGTTTCTTTATAAAATTGATTTCCTCTTTGCTGCCACCAAACTAGTGCCCACAATAAAATAGAGAAAAATTTTACCTTTGTATCAAGCATGATGGCAATGACATTGTCCTTAGACTGGGCATTATACTCCTTAACCAAATCAATGACTTTCTGATGGGATGCATGGTCTCCATGAGACATATTCAGTCGAGCAACATTCATTCCAGCTTCAGCCAGCTTCCATATCATTTCTCTTGTGTTTGTAGAAGGACCGATTGTGCACACTATCTTGGTCTTACGTCTTACAGTAGGTTTAGACCACATGCCCACTGAAGTGTCACCAAGTTGCTGAATTGCCTGAAGATACTGTTGTTGCTCCTCATTCTGTAACAATAACAACCACTATCAATATGCCTTCATTTGGCTAAAGAGTAAAAAAAATCCATAAATGTGAATTAATAATACTCTCTCCATTTGAATTTGTTTGTTTTACTTTCCTTTTTAGTCAGTTTCAAAAAACAAATGTCTCTTTACTTTTTTTTGGCAACCCTTTAATTATGACTTTTATATAACATGTTTAACACCACAAAATCAAAAGAAACTTTGTTACATTCTACATATATTTAGTTTAAGTTAACAAGATTCAAAAGTGTTCATAATTCATAAACTTCGTGACCAGACAAAATATTTACAAATTCACATAGCTCAAAAATCTATGAATTATGAATTTTTAAGTGGCAATTCAAAAATCTATTTTACGTAAACGAGTAGCGTATATTTGCTACAACTTAAATCATTAAAAACTTGTAATCCAACAAATTAACAAAAAAAAAAAAGCAAAAAGCCAATTAAAACTGTTGTAACAGGCTTTTTCGCAAGTAGTTGTACGGAAGCACAGTAAGTATAGCAGGATAATTTGCAGAAAAGAAAAATGAACGACGACCTTTGGAACATCTTCAGGAGAAACAGGGAGAACTTGAGGCTCGGCCCGCGTAGATCTCCTCGCAATGATCTGCGGCATATTGACACGAACAGCTCTACAATTATTGCTCCGTTCATTCCGACGTAGCACTATTGAAGCAAAGCTAGGAGGCCTAAGCTTCTCAACTTGACTCTGCAGAGATCCATTGTTAGGGCTAGAGAATGAAGATTGAATCGAACGAGTAGCCACTACTTGAACCATTTTCCGGTAATGGACGGAGAATTATAGAGCGAGAGAAATGTGTGAGGGAATGAAGAGAGATTTATTAATTAAGAGTATAAAAAATCGAAAGCTAAGAGTGTTGGGACTTTGAAGAAATCGCCGCTATGGTTGGCGGAGATATCAAAGAAAGAAGGGGGTTCGCCTCGTGTGTATCGAAGCTGGGAGGTTTGTTAAACTGTGTTGTACAGCCGTTGGGTTTTAGGGGAAAAATAAACAAATCATTAGTCTTTATCTTTAAAGTACTACTACTATTCGTTTAGCGATTTCCCAACAAAATTGGATTATAGCGACGTCGTTTTTGTCTGACGTGTCCTTGTTTCGGATATATCACGTGATCTTGAACTTCACCTTTTCATCGTTAAAATGGGTCATTTGAAAATATTTTTTGAAAAAAAAAATGCTCCATAATCTTTACTCCTACTATCATATTTTCGTTTTTGGGGCCTTTGAAAAATATTATTTTTTATTGTAATTGATGTAACTTAGTTTAAATTTAAAAAATGGAAAAAGTCTAAAATGTTCTTGAATTATTGAAAATGATACAAAGGGAAAAGGGTCAAAAATGTTCTTATAAAGGAGCAAAAATGTCTTTCGTTTATACTTTTGGGTCATTTATGTCTTTGTACTATCAAAAAGGGTCAAAATTCAAAAATGTCTGATACTAACGGAAAAGGATCAAAAATTTCCTTGATTTATAGTTGTTGACACCCAATTTTGACCATCCACGGCATAAATTAACTATCGAGCTTCTTCGAATTTTTAACAATTCAAAATAATTATTTAAAATAAATTAAAATAAATTTCA
>JBCEWC010007584.1:0-21202 GCA_038996855.1 Solanum aculeatissimum | reverse complement strand
GATATGAACTTGTGCATCCTTGCATGGGGATCCAAAACCAAAGTAGGAGCATATTTTGAGAGTTTAGTGAACTTGAGGGCATAGTACCTCACGGTCATGTTGCCTTTACGGAGATTGATAAACTCGGTCATCTTGGCTTGCCTTAATTCAGGTGGGAAGAACCTATCAAGGAAGGCCGTCTTTAATTCCTCCCAATCAACCTTAGCATCCTTCACTCTTTCCATGAGCCATTACCCGTACCAAACATGAACAACATATTTGAGTTGGTAAGCCGCCAAATCCGCCCTCTCTTCCGAGCTAACACTCATACTAAACAACACTTTGGTGAGCTCATCCACAAACTCTTGGGCATCTTCCTCGGCCTTAGAACCATAGAATTCTGGGGGATTTATACGAGTCAAGTCCCTCACTTTTGCGGATGGAGTAGTGATAGGGGTCGAATGAACAAGCATAGCTTGGTTTGTCAAGCCACTGCCTCACATCACGAGGCAGTGCACGAGCCGTCTCGCTCCAAACGGACCATCCAAGGTCTCGTTGACTTGGACTTGGTTTAGGGGTGGTTCCAGGACACCCCAAGCTCACTGTGACATCCTAAGACACCCTAGATGGACCGTGAAAAGTTTCACGGTCCGTGTCCCTGTCCTTGGCCACTTTTCTGAGCATATCTCCAATGGCTTCCGAATTTCAGACAGTCTCACTGCTTGGGTCATATCTCCCTCATCCGAACTCCAAATTGAGTGAAACCACTTGTGTTGCAAAGCTCTTCAATTTGATATGTGGTAGCTCACATGGTTCATCCCATATCAAAAGTTATAACTGTTTGAAGTACACTGTTGAAATTGTCCCTCTAGGTCACTTACTAGCCTAATTTGCATTTGGCCACTTAAACTCAACCCGTGGCCACCAAAACTCATCCATGGATTGTAGTACATCATAGAATGCTAACCATAAGTAGATTTCAAAAAATTTTGGGTTGTTACAATATTATTGGTGGCCTGGTATGAAGAGACACTTAGCCGAGTTTGTTGCCATATGCTTAACATGTCAACAGGCTAAGTGTGAGCACCCAAGTGGAGATCTTCAGAAGATGATCATTCCCGAGTGGAAGTGGGAATACATTGCCATAGACTTTTTTATTTGCTTACCTCCTACTGTTAGGGGTTTTGATTCTATTTAGGTAGTGGTGGATCGACTAACCAAGTCTATGCACTTCATTCCAGTCAAAGTGAGGTATACTATAGAGAGACTATCCTAGCTTTATATCAGTTAGATAGTGAGACTTCAGGGGGTCCTGGTGTCTATCATATCAGATTGAGGCTCGTTATTTACTTCACAGTTTTAGAGGGCCTTACATTATGGTTTGGATACTTATTTGGATTTGAGTACAACCTTTTACCCTTAGATTGATGGCCAATCCAAGAGGACAATTCAGGTACTAGAGGATATGCTTCGAGCCTTTGTTATTGATTTTAGGGCTAGATAGGATCAACATTTGGCCTTAGCGGAGTTTTCCTACAATAATAGTTACCATTCCACAATTTAGATGACTCATTTTGAGGCCTTGTATGGTCGGAGGTGTAGATCACCCATTTAATGGTTTGACTTAGTAGTGATGGTGAGTATGGGTGTTGACATGATGATAGATGATCTTGAGTGGTTGCAGTTGATTCAGAGTAGATTGGTGACAACCCAGAGTCACCAAAACAACTATGATGATAGGCTGGTTTGACCTTTGGAGTTTGCAGCCAGTGATATGGTTTGGTTGAAAGTCTCGTCTTTGAAAGGTGTTATGAAATTCGGGAAGAAAGGCAAGCTAAGTCTGAGTTTTATTAAATCTTTTGAGATACTTGGTAGAGTTAGGGAGGAGGCTTATAGACATGCTTTGCCACCCAACCTGACTTCAGTCCATCCTGTTTTCCATATTTCAATTTTGTAGTGTTACATCCCAGATGGGTCTCATGTGATTTCTATGGATTTAGTTGAGTTGAGCCCTGATTTGACTTATGAGGAGCAGCCAGTGGCCACTTTGGATAAGTAGGTGAGAAAGTTGAGAACTAAGGAGATCGCTTCAGTGAAGGTCCAGTGGAGCCATAGGCCCAAGAGTAAGGCTACGTGGGAGATAGAGTCTGATATGTGGGCTCGGTACACTCAGTTGTTAGAGCCTTCAAGTATGTCCATTATCTCATGTTCGAGGACGAACATTGTTTTTAGTAGTGGATGATGTAATGACCTCAAAGGTCATTTTTGGCATTTTGACGTTAATATAATTCTTCCCTTCTCAAAAGATGCCTTGGGTCATATTTCATCGAGTCTAAAAGTCAAATTTTGAAAATCATGTAAGAAGTTGGAGTTTTGCAAACGAAAGTTTTCAAAGGCTTAAAGTTGAAAATTTTGAGTCTTGAGATCATTTTGAGTTTTGAGTGACAGAATTCAATTTTGTCAATTCTATCAATTCTGATATACTAAATTTGGTGTAGGAGAATTTGCAGAACTAAATTCGGAGTTAGAATGGAGATTTTAGGCCCAAAGTTGCAGTTTTAGTTTATTTTGGACCATAGGTTTGACTTTGGTCCACATTCGGAGTTCGAAAGCCTGTGTCAAAATTTTGGCAGTTCCAGTTGTTCTGAGTGATGAAACTAACGCTAAAAATGGCTTTATTAAAATTTTTAAGAATTCCGTGAATATTTTGAGTTTTTGATTCCAAAACTAGTTTTAATGATCTTTCACGGGTTTGGGACCACGGGGGTTGCAGATTCAAATTCTGACGATTCTATTAAGTCTGGAACGTCATTTCTAATATGATTCCATCTTAGGTTTTTCTTTACGGGATTTCAAACAAATGCTTCAGGATCCAGTTCTTGTTTTTGGATGGTTGTGTTTTGCTGATGCAATTGTTTCTAGTGCAGGACCAGGTTGTTCTCCACAATCACGCCCAATGCTCTGTGTTTGGGAAGTTCTATTCATTTTTACCTACATGTTCGCGGGATGGGGTTTGCATTCGCGGAGTTGTGGCACGTGAGGGCCCCTAAGCCTCCGCATTCACGAAGTACACTTCCACTTTCATGGAGTGTTAGTTCCCTCTAACCTCCGCGTTGGCGGGAAATGCTCAACATTTGCGGAGTCTTGCTCCTACCTGGATAATTTTCTCTTTTAAAAGACATGTTTTGAACCCATTTCACCCTTTTTGACATTTCAAAGCTCGTTCTGAGAAGGTATATTAAAAGTTTTGAAGGCAAATTGATTGAGTAACAATTTTCTAACTTATTTCATTGATTTACCTTGATTAATTTATGTTTTTAACTTATAAATTTGGGATTATAATGGTGTAAATAGGGGATTTTGGTATATGGTTTTCCTGAACATCAATCACTGATTTCTCACCCATCTTAGCTCCATTTTTGAAGTCTTCTTCACTGTTGGATTCCTTGGAACGATAGAACATTTTCATCTATAAATTTCTAGAATGTGACAACATTTTTCAGCATGAGATTTTTTATCAGTTTACCCTTTTCCTACGAATTAATTGATTTTAGTGTCATTAGATTCATTAGGTGATCGTGATGATGTATTTAAATAGATTATGGTGATTTGAAGTACCGAAAGTGGGGAAAGGCAACGATTTCGACTAGATTTCGGACTTTACTTGAGGCAAGTGGACTTGTAATATTTTGTTAAGTATGGATGAATCTTGTATGCTGCTATATGTGCAGAATTAAGTACTTTGGGTGTAGAATTGTATCACATAGGCTGGATCGTGCCATTTTTTATAGAATAACTGTTTATATGGGGATTTATTTGATTATTAATTTAACTGTGGATTCGTGACCTATGCGAACTAGCGAATTATATAATATGGATAACGGGATGATGATTATATTTTGATATGATTGATATATTGAAACTGTGGTGATATTGAGACACTTGAGAATTATCGGTTCTATTATTAAGGTACATTATATGTATATATATATATATATATCAACATCTTGCATATTTCATTACCATGAGCATGCCTTTATGTCATTATTATGCGCATTGATTGATAATCCATTGATGATATAAAGCCAGAGGGAAATGGTTTCGGCAGATATTATGGTCCATGTGTGGCCCCGATGATATTGAGATATTAGTGACATAAGCCGAGGACATTGTTGGCCATGATCACAGATACATGTTCCTTGTGTAGATCCCATGGGTTTTAACTGAGGCAGACAACCATATTTGATCAATAGATGTGTATTTTAGGACAGACATGCATGATGATTAGTTGAGATTGCACTGCATAATATACATCTCACGACATTCACTTCGTTTCATGTCATATTTGGTTGATACTATTGTATGTTATATACTTATCTTATCCCTGGTTGTGAGTAAGTGTTGGCGGATTGTGGTTGAGATTTAAGGAGTTACTTGTGTTCTTCATTGTCTTACTTTAGGTTATTTCCATTTCATTGAGTACCCTATTGTTTGGTGCTCACCCCTTGCTACATTTTTTAAGGTTGTGAGCTCGGTCAATCCTGATAGATTTCTATTCATTGGAGCAAGCTTTTGGATAACTTGAGAGGCAACTACCTATGTCATTAGCAGTCCTTTCAGGATCCCATCCTATGTTTTTTGTTCTATATGAGGACTAGACATTATAACTCATACATTTCATTCAAGTATTCTTTATTTAGAGGCTTGTACATGTGACACTAGTTCTTGGGATGGTTGTAGTTATTTTCTTCCACTTATCTATATTATTAGACTGTTTATTTTCCACTTTATCTATTTTGTTAACTTATTGGGTTTTGGGCTGACTTTCCTTGGTAGGATAGGTGAGTGCCATCACATTCGGATTTTGGGAAATGATAGGGAGTGAAATGGTTGGGTTGGGTTGATATGAGTATAAATAGGAATGAAATGAATTAGTATTAAGTGTAGGGCATAGGAAAAGGTTGAATTTTCCCTTCATTAAAAATTGTTGGGCCCTATTCGCGATCCTAACCAACGGGTCGTAGATCAGACTACGACTCGTAGGTTGGGGATTCATCCGGTTACACTATTAAGTTTCTAAAACCCATTACTGAACCTCTATCCATGATACCTATCCTACATCCTATCATTCCATGCATGAGTCATAAACACTCCTCGTAGAACTATCTCACACTTAGAAAATTTCTCAACTTGAAACCCAAACTACAAAATCCCGATCACAACTCGTCAAATAGATTATAGTTCGTAAACCCTTTCGTCTAGTGAACTTTGTTTTACTTCAAAAACTTAATTTGATCTACTAGTCTACCAACAAAGGTCAATAACTTGTAGACCTTTTTACGGGTCATAGAACCCCTCTGCACAACCAACCCTTAGACTTCAAATTTTTTTACCAAGTCCAGTCCTCATTCACGAGACCTATGTAGGACTTGTACAACCAATCATGATCCATGAAAGGACTTGTACTTCCTTACACTAGACCCAAATCCTACACTTATTTCTGGTTTTCAACCTTTTAATATGTGGGCCCTGATGTGCCGTCAAAATATGACACTTTTAATACTTTAAACTCAGAATTTTGTGTATTCTAGAAGTGATATTAGTGGGTTTGATGTGTTTTTTTATTTATTTTAGAGGATTCTAGGAATCGAGATGATTTTTGGAAAAGTGCTGCAAATTTTGAGTTTTTGATGTTTTATGAGGACTTATATGGGTCGTGGTTCATTTCACGAGATGTAGATAGGTTCCGTAGGATAGATCCAGTGAAGGATTGATTTTCAGAGGTTGAGACTATGTGATACCAGACGGGTCGTACACCATTTGATGGACCATATACTTGTTCATATATTGGAGATTAGAATGTTCATAAGTGCTGGACCGTTACAAGATGAAGCCTCCCATGGGTCATAGATCATTTTGTGCCTGGAGGATCAGAGATTCTAATGATATGTTGAAGAGATACTAGACAAGATCCCTTTTGGGCCATAAGTCAGAAGATAACTCATAGGAAGGTTTCGTATGTCGAATACAGATTTTAAGCATTGCAGTCAACGAAGGCGAGTTATGGGCCATGATTCCATCTATGACCCAAACCTTGTTCGTCTGAAGCCTCGATTCTAATTTTCCTATTTCATTTTGGATTTGTTTGCCTTGTATCATAAATAGGGTTTTAGGGTTGTTTTAGAAAGAGAGAGTAGTTAGAACGTCTAGAACTCATTACTTATGATTACTACATTTTTCTTGTTGATTACTTTGGATATTACTTTTAGGTTATAACATAGTGATTTTCATGAAGATTTCGTATTTCTTGTTCTTCAATTTACCATTATAAGTGTTAAATTATGCAAATTTATAACATGATTTATTCATCTACAACGAACATGAGTAGATATATCCACAACAAGGGTTGTGGGAACTATGAAGAACTAACAAAGTAAAACCCAGATAATTTGTAATTCTTGGAAAGTGTGCATACATGTATTATTTATCCCTTCGCTATGAATGCTTTTTAACAAGTGCACGTGTTAGAACTCGTCTAATTCTTACTTACTAGATCAAGGGTGTAGTGAATAGGATAAAGGATAACTAAAAGGATTTGATGTGATTAATCTCATCTAATAAAACTAAACAGATCAAGGGATGGTTGTACTGGGACAATGTAAGGGTTAGTAATATAACACCTTGGGGATGGATCAAATCATGTGGTGAAATTTACCTAGCACCTGGATCAAAGGGTTATGTGAACCTAATTCATCAATTCTGCATGGTACAAACTTGAAGAGGTTATGATTACCTAGTTACACTGAGTTAGGAATTCATGGGGAACAAAATACTTGAGTTACTTCTCTCACTTATATCACAACACTTGCACCTGATTGGTTGTAGTATTTTAGGTTTCATTACTGTATTTTACCAAATCCATCCCCTTTTCAGGAAATAAGTAGATTAATTCATCTTAATTTCTTTAATTACTCCAAGTCTAGACCTTATTCATCATGGTATCGACCCTAACCCCTGTTAGGTTCTATATTTGAATAGTGACCGCTTATGCCTGAATTGGAAAGTTTAGTTTGGGCATGATTAGGGTCTTACAATATTTTCTCCCTTAGAACATTTTTCCTCGTATGTGATAAAACCAAGTTTGAATAGAGTAAAGAAACAACTAACGACCCAACATTAATGTAAAATGTAAATTAAACATCATTTTCATGAACATTTCAAACTCATGGTTTAGATGCAATCTCATAAACATGAAAGTATGCATAATGATATGAAAAAGTTAAATGCCAGGAATTTGAGTTATTTTACAAGAATAACCTAATACCTTAGGCTTGAGTAGAGTGAAAGAGATGAGGGTATAGTTTTTTCATATCTGTTTCTCCTTCCCATGTAGCACTTTAAACTTGTGATTTGTTTAAAGGAAGTTGATGAATTCAACTTCTTTATATGTCATTCTAGGATCTCAATAGGAACCACTTCACAGGTTAAGTTCTATTCGACACTCACGTCTTCAAATGGAATAATAGACCTTATAAGCTTCCTCAACATTGAAATATGGAACACTGGATGAACCATACTCATCTCTAATGGAAACTCCAATTCATAGGACACCTTACCAATCGACTTAAGAATTTTATAAGGCCCTACATACTAAGGGCTCAATTTTTCTTTCTTACCAAATCGGACCACACCTTCATGGCTGAAACCTTCAAGTATACCCAATCATTGATATTGAACTAAAGATACCTCTTTCTAACATTTGAATATGACTTTTGGTGACTTTGAGCCATCTTGAACTTTTCTCTTATGGATCCCACCTTCTCCATAATATCCAAAACTAAGTTGGGTCGAATCAAAGCCATTTGATCAACCTTGAACAAACCCAATAAAGACCTATATTTCGTCTATACAAGGCTTTAAATAGTGTCATCTCTATGCTAGAATGATAGCTATTGTTAGAGGCAATCTAACATTTATTGAACTCTAACACACAAGCCCTCAATATATCCTCAACGATTTGAACTATCCGCTTGGCTTGCCCATTGGTAAGAGGATGAAAAGTGGTGTTTAGCTTCGCCTTGATACCAAGATCCTTTTGAAATAACTTCAAATAATGAGAAGCAAATTAGGAAGAACAATTTGATATAATGGTCAACAACACACCATGAAATATCACCAACTCACGAATATAGAGCTTGGCATACTATTAAGCACTATATGAAGCCTTGACTTGTAGAAAATGAGCCTACTGTGTCATTCTATCAACAATCACCCAAATAGAATAATATTGCTTTTGAGTATGAGGCAACCCTACTACAAAGTCCACGTTTACATCCTTGTACTTCCAACTGGAATTCAATGTCTTGGGTTAGCCCCTTTGCCATTGATGTTTGACTTTCAATTATTAGAAATTAAGACATTTTTCCATGAACTTTGCTATATCCTTCTTTATTTGGTTCCACCAATACACCTCTCTTAGATATCTATTCATCTTGGTGGATCCCAAGTGAATAGAGTATTACTAATTATGAGTTTCACAAAAAATCATCTCCCTCATGCCATTGATATTAGGAACACATATCCACCCTTGATAATACAGGACACCATCTCCCCTGTCATGATGTGACCTTCCAAGCCGTGATGGAACCTACCTAAACCCCTCCTGGTAGGTTAGCCCAAACCATAACCTAGATCCATAAGTAATGGGCTAGTTAGCGATAGGTACCAATATTAAGTAAAAGTTGCCACAATCAGTGAAGGAGTACCAAACTAGGAAAACATATAGTGGAACTCTTCCCAAGACCTGGCATTAGTTTGTCATTGAGTCTCTACTAAAAAAAACAGGAGTACATGGTTATTTTAGATATGTCATAATATACAGATAGTCTTTGGATACAAAATGAAGATTAGTCTAAATGTAGTTGAACAAAAACTGGCAACTCCAGCAGCCAGAATCTCACCACAATATTCAGATACTCCCGCTTGATCTATATGAATGGAAGTCAATAACGGGTTCTCACACCTTGATATGTAGGTACAGAAGTGTATGAGTACCAAGGAAATGATACCCAGTAGGCATAGGCCGACTAGGATCCTCAAATAAAGCAAGGATAGGTATAACTTGAAAATAAGACAGTATAGCAAAGGTACCCAAGAAATAATCAAGATATGCCATAACAAGTAACCGTGTCAACTAATTGGATGAACAGGAGGACAAGAACGTACCTGGAGGGATCAAGTCCACCGTCGCTACTAGGAATGAATAACTGCGAAACATATTATCTATTAAAATCATGGTCAGATTACCAGACTGATGGATAACACATCTCAACCTAAGGTTACTTTATATATGAGACATGAGCTAAACCTTCCAGGACTAACAAGAGGCTATACAAACACATATAATATCAAACAAACCAATTAGTGTCCCATACAGCCAGGGGTAACTAAAAGGGAAACAAAACTCTGACCAATATCCCATACTACGGGAGGATCAAGTAACAAATAATATAATAGTGATGGTGATGCATATGAATGCAATACATGAATACCTCTCTACCGAATGTAACCATAAATGCCATAGGATACACCCCAACCCAGCTAGTAAGGCGAAACTTATGGGGTTACTCTACCTTGTGCAATGCATGCTCAGAACACTCATACATACTACCTAGGCCCGTACTTGATCTTATAATAATAATCATTTCCATCGATTATATTAGAGGAATAATGTTCTAAATGCAAAGGGTGCTGACACATCGACTAGTTCATTGGAGAAAAGATGAGGTCACCTTCAATGCCTCAAATTTCTAGTATACAAGAGCACATCTTGACTGCCTCAGAGTATCAAGTCTTGAAACATGTGATCCAGGTTGTACAAGTCTCGACAAAATAGTGTATGATCATATCCGTGTTCAATAGATGGGAGCTAACCTTAATTGGAGCCATATCTGTAATATAGAACTAATTTCCCTCTCTCTCTCTACATGCATAAGGATGAGTTAATGCATGACCCGAATTTTACCATAAAAGTAAGTATGAATGAGCAACCAATTTAATGCATTCCATCATAGTAGTCAAACAAGTCATAGATTGCTAAGAAAACCAAGACACTATCTCTATAGAGACAAAGGCTGCAAGGACTAACAGGGGGTTTAACTACTCTACTAACAAGTATGGGGAGAAACATCTCTAAGATCTATGCCTTATCCCCCAAAATAGAAGCTCTAGCCTAGAGTAGATCATATCAGTCAATCTTTGGGCTATGTCAACTCACACGATACTCAGGTCCAAAAATATAAAGAATCAACCCTTAGTGTCAAAATAACCATAAATTCCTAGGAAAGTTTCCTATAGAGGATTTAATAACTCAGAGAATTCAAACTCGAGGAAAACATCCCAAGAACTAGGACCTATCATTTGACTACCAACAACTATCTAGAACAAGGCACAAATAAGTATATACTATGGCTATGATGACCCTCCACGTCCTCGAGTACCAACTCGAAGCATACTATCCCAACATGGCCCACTAGAGTCCACAACTAAAAGAAACAAGGTGTCTAGGTCCTTTCACAATGTCTATGGCTCAAACCTACTTTAAGGTTACCTGCACAATCCCTAAATAGGGTAAATCATATTATACCAGGGTAAATCATATTATACCAGGTTATATCACAGCTATCAGCTCTAGTTAAAATCATCATATGACTTATCTTAACCCATGAATTAATTGGTAATTAAGAACACCGAACAAGAATATATAGGATGGGATACAAGGCCAAATCAATTAAAATAAATTTGAAAGCTATACTGTGTAACATCTAGAGAAGCCTAGTCAAGAGTTGAGACCTCTGCCTACCTCAGAGCCAATGACTGTGCTTCAAATCCATTTCATTCTAGCTAATCACGTCTAGATCACCTCCAATTATACCTACATCATCAAATTATTGATCTATAGGATTGTATGAGCATTTTGGTGTTAAGAACATAATTTTTAGAGTCGAACCCAAAATAATGTCTAAAATAAGATCATGGGATCCACAATAAAAATCTTTAAATCTCCTCCATGAACACAATTAAAATGCGGTAAGAAACTCGTAATTCACAATGGAGAAAACTTTAAGGCTTGAAAATGATAGAAATCAATTAAAACTCAAATGATATTTATTTTGGGGAAAGATGGAAAACGACATCAGCTTTACGATCAGTTTAACCACAAATACAGTACAATATAAAGAATCTAACAACATCACAATGTTCGCCTCAAAAAGTTACTTAGGATAGACCCAAATTTCACTAAAATCCAATCTAACACAACAAACTTATCAACTTTCAAATTTTCCAACAATATCTAACACCAATAGTCAGCAAAATAGTCAAAATACCTCAAACAACATACCAAAAGCAGTTGTAAAACCTCCACAATGTTCTCCTTGAAATGTCACATAATTTAGCATTTTGACTCAATCAAGTCAGGTGAAAATCAAAAGAGAAATTACATCACCAAGTTGGGAAAATTTCTTAGACGATTCTAGAAATTTATCTATATATATAGCTACTGCCATATCAACAATCGGGCACCAAATTCAGCAATAATAAGTTTTTGGTTTCGATGCTCTAAACTCATCTAGAGCTGAAAAAACACAAAAGATAAATGGAATCCATTTTAAAATGACATTTCGAACTCAATGGTGCAATCAATTTGCCATAAGATGTTGGTACGATCAAATATGAGTCCTACCTCCCAGTACCAAAATCTTCTGAGGGGGTCAAAATAAACTTGGAAGTCTTAGGAATCAAGCGAAAGATCTCTCTAGACCAATCTAACGTTACTAAGCTAGCGTTGTCAAAATTTTCATCTGGAGATATTTCTCGAGAATGCTGACTAAAGTCAACTATCGACCAATTTTGAAGCTAAAATTACTAAAACTGGTTTAAATTCACACTAAAAGCCTCTGATCTTGGGTCTATCACGCTACTAGCCTAATTTGATTATTTTGGAGCTGATGGAACTGTCAAAATCCCATTCTAAGATAGTCTTCCTACATTTTACTTCAAAAGTCACTTTTCAAGCTAATAGTCCTACGAAATATAGAAAACTGCACAACATATATACAAATGACTCGACAACCGAGCTACCAATGCCAGTAGGTCATAAATGACCTAGGGTCATTATAGAAATGATCTAACCAATGAAAAAGATGTAGGAGCACAAAAATGACCTGGAGGGTCATTACAACATCCACTGCTACAAAACATTTCATCCACAAAAGTCAAGTACAACCATTGTCTTAAAGCTCAATTAGACAAGGATATTGGTCCCACCTACTCCATCGGGCTTAAACGAACCCTAACGAGGTAAAGCTACTAAGGTAGAACTCTAGCTTAAAAGAAACCTCAACTTACCCCCAAACCTTAAAACTTCTATAATTCCTTTTGTACACTAGTTATCACTCACTGAACAAAGAACCACAAAAGCTACATGAATAGCTTGAAACTCAAAGTTACACTAAAACCATCGAGGTGAACACGAAGCCGTAGATGAAACCTAAGCTATCTTACAATCAAAACTACTTCCCTCAGACATCCAGATCTAACATCCCAATCCATAGGAGCATCCATGTCTATCTTTACCTTTTGTAAATATTTCTATTTCAGTCTGAATCTTGTCTACTAGTTTCATATCATATGTTTTTGAAAAATCGTTCATATCATCTGAATAACAAGGAATGACAATCTAAAAACAAAATACCTTATCTAAAAAAGAATCAAAATCCATGCTTAGTCCTTAAAACTACAACTTAGGCTAAACCAATACCATCTGAACTGCCCATTCTACTCCCTAAGATAAATACCCTGTCAATGTTGACTTGTACCAAATCTAAATCACCTAACCTTTCGTTGACAAAGAAACTTTAAGGAATCAACACCACAGACCTCTAAGCTACTTTTCTGCCTAAAGTCAGGGTTAACTACTGACACAACTATCAAACATACCTAACAGAACCCATATATGACAACTATAACTAGAAACTTCCATGAATTAGCTTGACCCTATACTAAACATATTTCCATACTCCAATTGAACGAAAACTCTCAACCCCAAAAGTACCACTACCAACATGAAAAATTAGCTATACTTGCAAATGAGAAGAATTCAAAAAGATCATGCAAATGAGTCTAACATCACGATCAAAGAAAGACCATAACGAGGGAAGGAAACAACTAACAAGAACCACCCATACCTACCTAAGGTTGTACTATCCTACATATACCATCTATGGCCATCATTTCTAAAGGTCAAGACTAGGGAAATAACATACAACTAAAGCAACCCCAAATCTATCAAGTCCAAATGCACCTAAAAGGCTATGCTCATTACTTACTTTCTTCTCTCAACAACAACCTCATATTAGTTAGTGATCAAGCCCAAACATCACCTCCCAATTAAGGTATAAGTTGTCCCTATTCAAATATAGGACCTAACAATGGTTAGGGTTGATTCCACAAGGAGTAAGGTCTAGATTTTGAGTGATTGAAGAAATTAGGATGAAGTACTCGACTTATTTCCCCATACGGAGGGTTTTTGATATAAAAATAATGAATTAACCTAAACTAAAATCAAATAGTAAATGCAAGTGTTGTAAATTCAGTGAGAAACATAACTAGGGTATTGTGTTCCCCATGAATTTCTAACACAGTATAATCTAATACTTGTAATCGTTTCTAGCATGTAGCATGCAGAACTAGTAAGTTAGGTTCACTTAATTCCTTGGTCCAATAATCAAGAAACTTTCACCACACAATTTGGTCCATCTACGGGTGTGGCATGACTAACCCTTACCTTATCCTAGTACAACCATCCCTTGGTCCATTCAGATTGATTAGATAAGTTTTCTCATGTTGATTCCTATTATTTATCCCTTTTCCTAATCATTACTCCTGTGGTCTAGCAAGTAATAATAAGGCAAGTTTTAACATTTGCAACTGTTAAAAAGCATTCAAAACAAAGATATAAATAATACATGCATGCACACTTTCCAATAATTACAAATTATTTGGTTTTTACTTTGTTAGTTCTTCATGATTCCCACACCCCTAGTTGTGGTGTCACGATCCGGATAGGGGGCCTAGATGTGACATGGCGAAAGAGGACCCGAAGACTCTCGATCAAGCCATCATAGCATCATTTCACTCATCATCGGTTCGGAAATGCGAAAGCTAAAGCATGTAGCACATAAGCTCTAAGGATTTAGGGACTTGGGACTCAAGCTATGGGCACAATATGGGAAACGGTTAGGCATGCTTGCACATAGCACATAGTCACACATCATGCTCAACATTCAAATCATTATAATAACATGGGAACATAAGCCATCACCATAACATGAGAACATAATCATAAATCAAGTGGAGATAGCATCATATTTCATAACCAAATACGGGTTGTGGAGATAGCATCATATTACATAGCATCTATAACTGACTTCACAGATTCCATCCTTCAAAAAGTGTCTTCAATGTATGACCCACTTCCTATGGACCGTCTTTTGACTTATGACTAGTATAAGACTTCGTCTAGTAACTATGCATATTCTTTTATTCTTAAGGCACGAGCTGGTGTACGAGTCGTCAATTAATCCACGACCCATCTTGGTAACACGTAGCTCAACATCAATTAAAGTGGACCTTCAATGTATCAGGACTGTGAAACCCATCTACGGGTTGTGGAATGAAACACAGGTTATAGATGGTCTCGTAAAACCTCAAAAAGCTATAATTTTTCAAATTTAGCCTAAAAACTTCCTGACTCCAGTAAATCTTGCAAAATCAATATAAAAACACATCAAACCTACTAATATTGTTTTGAGAATTCATAAAATTCTTAGTTTAAAGCATCAAAAGTGTTGTATTTTGGTGGAACATTAGCACCCTCAACTTAAAATTATTGTCTGTCCTCAAGCAATAGACTCAATCTAACATAAGAAGTACAACAAACACATAGACCTCAATCTCATGACATATATCATACATCAGTAAATTATAGATACCCAATCAAACCATCAGTGCATATACAAATAGTTATCAAACAAACTCAAGCAGAGCTACTATAATAGATAAGACAATGTACATAAGCAACAATCACTGAGATGGTCCATAGTTAACAATGTATTCAAGTTCCCTCACAGAAAGAAGTCTCATTTTTCACTCAATTTTATGTGATTAGGTTCTATAATTGAGACTAACAAAAACACTTACTCTCACAATAGATATTCGAACACTGTGTACAATACCATAAGCTTGCTCCTATATTCATGACTATGACACTTGACTAGTTGAACTAGGATCACTAAAGGGCTTTCTTAGCTTGTAACATAGAGTCAGAGGGGTTGTTATGATATTTTTAGAATATAGTAATAAATGGCCCTCCTTGACATTGCGTTATTTCACAATTTTTCTTACCAACATTGATCTTTTAACTCATTGGATACCTTTTCCTATTTCAAACACTTTCGGGGTATGTTTATTCTACTTTTCAACTCATTACCTTTCATTTTTCTCAATTCATTTTCTTTTCTATTCATATTTTTGGAATGTATCTATTTTTTCACACCCACTTCATATTTTATCCTTTTTCATTATTTTATAGTACTTTATTCCCCGTCTTGCTATGATTTCCTTGCAGCAATAACCCTCAACTTAGGCTTTTAGCCTGAGTTGAGGTGCACAATATCCAACCCATGAACCAAGGAAACTTTTGGTAGCCACCCTCACTTTAGAATTATAGCCTGAGTTGAGGTGCATAATATTTAAGGAAGGATCAGGGTCAATTTCAAGATTACATAAACAGAAAGGTTTTGTTACTCAGGTATTTCCAAAGGAAAGGTATATGTAATGCTCATATATTAGGATCAAGGCATAAATGTTGCATTTGGTTGGTTATTTTAGCCTATGTAGACTAATATAAACAACAACTTATGATTCTTTCCGAAGCAACTAACTTACAATCTCAGTCAAAGTAACACGACATGTTCTGGATGGAAAGAAAGTATAAGAATCATGCAATAACATTTACACACACTCGACACTTAATAAATTGTCAATATAAACTCTCAAATCATCCTTTTTATTACAATAAACCCTATCTTTATCAGAACAACCATTGTCAACTACTGATCCAACTAAGTTGTTATCAAAACTACCTATCAACACATCATCAAGAATAGAGGGGTATTATGTTTAGTATAAACTAAAACATGCCATAGATATCAGTACATTGTGCTACCAATACTACTTTTACATCCTAAACATGCTGGTTCAACAGAAAGTAAATGTCCTTAGGAAAATAACGCAGGCAAGAAAGCTCCGTGGACTCAAACATTAGGGTAAATATAGGTCGTGGTAATCAAAAATCAAACAAAAGATAAACATAGAGGGTCAAAAAGGGAAATACATCTAAGCACCAACATCAGGCTACATCTCACCATCCTCGACCTATTGGGTAGTCTCTACTGTTGTGGTGGCATATCTTGAGGGTCCAACACCCCTCACTAAATATTGCTTTCATGTATGCCGAACTATCTCATCTTCAAGAGAGGATCGTCTAGTAGCCTCCATATGCTCACTCTCCATCCTCTCAGTCTTTCACTTTGTCGTATTAGGAGCATCATTAATAGTATGATGCCTCTTCCCAGAAGCGCGGGTAGGGGGATCATCAACAAATAAATCCAGCACATCTGTAGTAATATTTGGCTGATGAATTATCAATTGTGCCAGAGTCACTATCCTCATATCCTCATGGAGCTACTGGATCTCCGTCTGGATAGTTATGATACCTAGAGTCTGAGTAGATTTGAGGCACTCCTCTACACGCCTCCTAAATGCATCTACATGACCATGAAATGATACCAATCTCTCCTAATATGCAACCATGAAATGATCTTGTACACACTCTTTAGACTCTGCAATGGCCTTATGAACCCAAGTCCTAATTTACTGTAAGAACTGAGTCAATTGGGACTTAGTGTGAACCTGTCTCTGGACAAAAGCCTAAATAGACTCCATAGATATGTAGACCATGATTGTGGTTTGAGTACATATGGGTACGACCTTTGGTATAGTGAATGTGGTAGTAGTGGTCCCCATGTCCCTCTCAATATCATTTTGTAGGGGCCTTTCAATCCCTACAGCTACAACAGTGGTATTAGAGGGCTCATGTTGTTGTGCCTTCATGAACATCTCTGTTAATCAAACTTTAGGGTGCGGTGCTCACCCAATAGCCATTTTATTATCAATGACCTTGATAAAACTAACATCTTGTGTCCTCTGAACCCTAATCATCGTGTCTACATAAGACAAGATATTTGCCCCGCCTCTATACATAATCGATGAATCAAGTCGAGGAATAGGATTGACATGGATATCCTGAAAGTAGGCTCGTGTACCTCCTAGTCTATACACCGAGCAAAGTCAATCTCATATCCCGCAATGATTTTGGCAACCAGAACTGTGCAATCTGCCATAGGTGCATTATCTGCCTTTGTCAGCCAGATTCGCATACACATAACTACTCACAAGAATTTTCCCGCAATGTTTAGCGAGACCTTTACAATAGATGCAGAACTGGATACCCAATCAGCGTCTTAGCCCTACTCAGCTATATGCATGGAAATCCATCTCATCAAAACAACTTTTCAATTTGCATCTCTCATTAGTACTCTATCACATGTCTGCCCTAATGTATACTCAAACTTTGTTGTCTTCGTGAGGGCCTGTGCTCGAGACCAAATAATAATCTATGGATGGTACCCTCTGATATGTCACCTAAGAGTCCACGCACCATCATCTAAGTCAATTTGGGCTATAAGAGGGGCGTCGCCTTCTTTGGCATAGCCCCCGTGATGGTAGCAATGTATTAGGTGCAGAACTCTCAAACTAATATTGGGGAATGCTTCCTCGATAATGCTGCTAACCAATTTAGATTGTACTAGGCCATGGTATCACCGAGCATAGGTGCACTGTCAAACCCGAAAGTGACTATTCTTGGCTCCTTGCTAATGGTAGGAATCTGTTAGCCCCTATCGTCCTACAAGAAGTCCTCTCTTTATATATCCGACATGCCATTGATGCACCAATGTCTCATCAGTTCAGTAGAAGGAACTTGTGCTGGGTAGACCTTCTTGACTCTGCAAACTATGAACTTGACTCCTCCTATTAATTAAGAGCTATCACTACCTTAGGAGCCTGACGGGGTCCCTTCTCCTAAGTCTGTCATCTATATCGAGCTACTCCTCCGTGAACCTCCCTTTCAGACTAGGGAGGCTTAGCATCTATGACAGGTGGTTAGGCCTACACTAACTATTGGGATGCCACAATAGTATGTTGAAGCTCAACGCCCTCGTCTGGACAGACGTCAAGCTCCTCCATAGAGCCACTAGCCTCAGACTCTGATGGCTCATCATAGAGTCTCGGATGTAAGGCCATCATCTCATCTCATTTCTTTCATGGACTCATGATATATGCAAACACATCATTAAAAGTACACCTAAGTCCCAAGGACTGCAAAATGAGAAACAAAAATTAAACTAAAATTTTCACAAAAGAAACTATGAAGCTTACCTATTGGTCGTATTGTAAACTATAGGCTGCTAATCTTGATAAGAATCCTCCATCTTTTATAATTTTTCTTATTTCATTATAAAAGTTCAATGAAAAAAATATTAATAAATTATTTTCTAATAACTCTATCGATCATTCTTATTATAGTCAATTATATAAAATTTTGAAATATTATAAAATCATTCAATTAAAATCTTTTTAACTTAAATATTTTCTAGATATAGTTTCAGTATATGTTTTTGTTTTTAGAGATAATTTATTCATCTTTACTTGACCTTTTTAAAGATGCAAGATGAAGCAGGTCAAAACAAAAAGTTGTAATGAAATAAAAAATTAAAAATAGAAGTAATAATATTAAATATATAATTATGAGCTTATGAGATTAATTTAAGGTAGAAAAGTTATTTCGTAGTACGTAATTTTCTCAAGAGGATAGATGTTTCTCCACTTAACAATTACAACGATCAATAACTTAAGAATCAGTATTCAGTAATAACGTTTCTTCTAATTAAACATATGTATTGTGTCGACTTTTTTTCCATTATTGGTTGTGAAACTAACAAGTGTATACAAAGAAAAATCATTCCTTTGAGTTAGACAAGTATAAAGTGAAATTTTACAAACAACAAATTAAAAAATCTTTGCATGACATATAATCAACTACTAATTAATTAAAAAATTGTTATTTTTTATTATTTAAAATTTAATATGACATAATTGATTTGTATCTCATAATAATTTTAATGATATTGAATTATTTATATTAGGTGAATACCATTAGCATAAAAAGATAAACTAAAAGAAGTTGCAGTTTTATCCATGAAGCAATGTGAAAAAAGCCAATAACTTAAGGTGTAAAATACAAAACAAACAACTTTATGTTTAGAACGAGAAAGCCCTACTTTCTTTTTATTTGGTTGTAAGAACAAAAATAAAATTTATATTTCATTGTGGTTATTCTTTAATTTTGCAGAAAAGAAAAAAAAAGATAATAGTTATTAGGAGTGTTATTAATGACCTTACATGAAGTTTTAATACTTGTCTTTTGACAGATCATGCAGTTTGAAGAACTCAACCTCAGTAAAAGTGTTAAGAAGTGTAAGCAACAAAAAATGTTGAAGCACAGGAAGAATTCATTTCATATTTCAGAAATTGCTTAAAGATATTCTAGTTTTTCTTTTACTAGGTGTTACAAAATACAATTTCATATAATTTGTACATCTATATTTTTGTAACATTATACAATGTCTTTTTTTATAGTTAATTATGAAATTTTATATGAATATAATCAATTTGTATGTTTTCATATGTGCACATATTTGTATATGTTTATGAATATATATACGCACTTTTGGTGATATGATTTGTGGTTATAATTAATGTTTTAATAACTAGAATTGAAAGGGAGCCTTGGAGTATCTGGTAAAGTTGTTGTCATGTGACTAGAAGGTCACGGGTTCAAACCTTGGTAATATCCTATGGAAGAAATGTAAGGTAAGACTACGTATAATAGATCCTTGCGGTCGGGTCCTTCCCCCAAAATGAATTGGGCTTTCTCTATTTTTTAATAACTAGAATATCAATTAATGAAGGAAAAATTTGGTTGTTGAAAGACATATAATGACAAGATTTTCGTTGTGGTTAAAGTTTTTTTTAATAATCTAATTTAATCTGATTGTTAACTTTTAACGACCAGTAATGATGGAATTTTTACCAGCTGCTATTTACTAATAAAGATTGGATTTATACTTTTAGCCACTAAATTTCCCCTCGTTAAAGACTTATTTTCTTGTAGTAGCCTTCATAAAAACAGGTTACAACAAATTTAGCTATTGGAATTGTACTAATGGACCCAGTCACGACCCGTAGAATGAACTATGAGTCATCGTAGGTACAAAGTCAAAAATCAATTTTGTAGGCATTGGAGACTACAAACACTGTTTACGGGCCGTAGTTTGAACTATGACTCCTAAATAGGTTCTTCCTGTTAACTTTTTGAAATTCTATGTTTTTGGAAATTCTATGTTGATGACGTGAACTTACGAGGGGAAACTATGGTCTGTGAATTAAACCCTAGGTCGTAGAAGACCCCCTTAATTTTAAACAACAACAACTGAATTTCCTAAGTCAACCATTTGATCCCATTACATACACTAGAGGACTAAAACTTCAGCTAATTCCCAGTCAATGAAAATTATAAATCTTAACTCATGCACAAAGATTGGGGCGCAACAACAAGGTATACAAAATTCATCAACATCAAAGTCAATGGCAAGTCAAACACAATTCAATGATTCCAACATGCAATTAACACAACCAACCAACCCAAAATTCGAACATATGCAAATTTTCATCCTACCCTCATTTATCAATTTAGTCAGAGTTAAATAATGTATCTTCCACTGACCAATTAAATTGAAAACCACATGGCCCAAATATAAAAAATCTTGAAAACTACCATTTGTCACACCCCTATTTTTTCCCACGTGGGTTTTGAAAATAGAGTTTTTCCAATTAAAGTAACGTCTTGAAAAGGGATTATTTTTATTTATTTATTATTTAGAGTCGCCACTTGACATTGAGTTATGGTGTGCCAAGTCAC
>JBCEWC010007583.1:0-21204 GCA_038996855.1 Solanum aculeatissimum | reverse complement strand
GCCCAAGCCTTATAAGGAGTCCACCCATCTCATTAACCACCAATGTGGGACTTTTTGTCATTCTTCAACAAATTCAATGGTATAATTGGAAAAAAGCTTTTTATAGAGTTTTAAACCAAGCACAAGATTAAATGGGAAGCAATTAACCAAACACTTGATAAAAAATAGTCTCAGTATTACTAATCTCTACGCTACTAATCCCTGCATTACTAATCCCTGCATTATTCATGTTTGTACCAAACGACCCCTTACTCTTCTTGATCAATTTCTTGGTTAAATAGTAGTTAAGATGTATGAGGATAAATCTATCATGATTGAAATTGTTCTAGCATTATCTAAAATTACAGATTATAAATTAAATGGATCTAATTATTTAGATTTGAGTAGAAAAATCAGGGTCTACCTTGAGTGGTGTTGAAAAGGATGACCATCTTATCCAAGATCCTCCAACTAATGATGCAAGACTACTCTCGCAAATCATACACTCTACTGATAATGAAGTAGTTGGTTTGGTTAATCACTGTGAGTTTGTGAAAGAGCAAATGGATTATCTGGAGTACATATATTCGGGCAAAGGTAATCTATCTCGAACTTATGAAGTTTGTAGGCATTCTAACGTTTTGAGAAGGAAGCTAAGTCACTCACTACATACTTCATGGAGTTCAAGAAAACCTACGAGGAATTGAATGTACTTCTACCATTCAATATTGATATCAAGGTGTAGCAAACTTAGAGGGAACAAATGGCGATAATGAGTGTTTTAGCTGGACTTCCCTCAGAGTTTGAGACTGCTAAATCACAAATTCTATCCAGTTCTGAGATCCCCCCTCTCAAAGATGTTTTCAATTTGGGTATCGCACGTAGAGAGTACTCCATCCAATCAGCATATCAATGTGCTTGTTGCAAAAAGTGGAGGAAGGATAATGGTGGAGATTGTATAACAACAATGATGCAGGCAGATGGAACAATGACAACACCTGTTGCTACTGTAAGGAACCCGGGCACAACTATAAGAAATTATTAATTCGCAACCAACAGATTCAAACTCACTGTAACTGTTGCTGTCGCTTCTAGTTCATCCTCAACTATTACAATCTCAGTCGATGAGCATGCAAGACTTACAAAGTATCAGGAATCAATGAATGAAACCACTCCAGCCCCTACCCTTACTGAGTCAGGTAACAAATGTCTCATTTCCACCTCAAACAACTGGATTATTGATTCGGGAGCCACAGATCACATGACATAATCATCAAATAATCTCTAAATTCCAATCACATAAAGTATCATCACCTGTTACCATAGCTAATGGCTCTAGTTATACCATTAAGGGATCTGGAACCGTTAACCCCACTTCATCTATTACTTCGTCCTCTATGCTAGCTTACCTAGTCTTGCCTTTAACCTAATTTCACTGAGTAAGCTTACCAAAGAACTACAATGTTTTGTCTCATTATTTCCCGATTATTGTCTTTTTCAGGATCTTATGACGAAGCAGATTATTGGTAAAGGACATGTATCAGACAGTCTCCACATTCTTGATGAATAGGCGCCTCCATCAATTGTTTGCTCCAGTATCATTTTGTCATTTGAAGCACATTGTCATTTGGGACATCTTTCGTTACCAGTTTTGAAGAAATTATTTCCTCAGTTCAATAATGTACCTTCAATAGACTGTGAGTCTTGTCATTTTCCTAGAAATAATAAGCGGGCTGATTTTGCTTTCCAATTAGTTCATCAGATATTTGGGGACCATGTCCTATTGAGTCTAAAGTTTGATTCAAATATTTTGTTACTTTTGTGGATGATTTTTCTCGAATGACACAGTAATGCTTCTATACATATATTGAGGAATGACTATGATAAAGAATTCATCTCGGCATCATTTCAAAACTACATGAGTCAATATGGTATTCTTCATCAATTTTCGTGTGTGGATACACCCTCTCAAAATGGAGTGGGTGAGTGAAAAAATAGACATTTGCTTGAGACTACTCGTGCTTTGCTATTACAAATGAAGGTACCTAAGCAATTTTTTTTGAATGCGGTATCTACAGCTAATTTTTTTATTAATCGCATGCCATCCACAGTGCTTAATCGGTGCTTAATCGTGATATTCCCGATGGTGGATCTTCCAGTTCTCTTTCCCAATAAGCCATTATTTCCCTTAGAGCCAAGGGTGTTTGGGAATACTTGTTATGTTCGTGATGTGTTACCCAATGTTACTAAACTAGATCAAAAGGCCCTAAAGTGTCTTTTGGGGATATCCTCGCTTACAAAAGGGCTATCGGTGATACTCTTCAATACTTACCAGATATATGGTGTCGATAGATGTGGTTTTCTCCGAGGACACTTCATTTTTTTCCTCTCCCGACACTTTTCCTACTCAAGGGCAGGAAGAAGAAGAATGGCTCATTTATAAAGCCACTCCACCGAGCTCAAAACACCATAAAGAAGTTCCTGGTATGTTGAGCAGTCAACTGAAAATGTGTCTTCTGATGTTCCTCCTACTTAGACAAAGTCGTCGATAGTGCAAGTTTATTCTAGACGACAAGCGACCAATGATACATGTCCTGCACCAACTCTTTCATCATCAGATCCTCCTCTAGTCAATCCCTCTCAAAAAATCTTGACATTCCCATTGCTCTTAGCAAAGGTAGGCGTCAGTATCAATCAATATACTCCACTGCTATTTTTATCTCATATGACCACTTGTCTCTTGCATCTTGCTCTTTGATTGCTTCTCCTAGATTCTTTGTACCCAAAACAGTTTGGAAAGCTTCGAGTTACCCTGGGTGGTATGATGCAATGCTCGAGGAGATCCATGTGTTCGATGAAAATCACACTTGGGATTTGGTGGACTTACCAAAGGGGAAGAAGGCTATGGGATGTAAATGGGTTTTTACGATCAAAGCAAATCCTCATGGTTTTGTGGCTAGGCTTAAAGCCAGACTAGTGGCTAAATGATATGCTCAAACTTATGGGGTAAATTATTTTGATACTTTTTCTCCGGTGGCCAAACTCACTTCCATTCACTTGTTTATTTTTTTAGTTGCTTCTAAGAATTGGTCGCTACATCAGTTGGCTATCAAGAATGCATCTCTTCATTGTGATCTCCAAGAAGAAATGTATATGGAGCAACCACCTGATTTTGTTGCTCGGGGGAGAGAATGGAAAAGTTTTTCACTTGAAGAAATCCTTATATGATCTAAAACAGAGTCCACGTGCTTGGTTTGGGAAATTTAGTGAGGTAGTTTAGAAATTTGGGCTCATAAAAAGCAAATGTGATCATTCGGTCTTCTACAAACAATCAGCAATTAGCATTATTCTTCTTGTTGTCTACGTTGACAACATTGCTATCACTAGAGTGATTATGCAGAAATATCTTCTCTCAAATCATCCCTGCATTCAACGTTTCACACGAATGACTTGGGACAACTTAAGTACTTCTTGGGAATAGAAGTGGGAGCAAGAAAGGAATATTTCTATCTCAAATAAAGTATATCCTTGATCTTCTCAAGGAAATTGGAAAGTCGGAAGCCAAGCCTTGTAGTACTCCAATGATTCCCAAGATGCAACAAACAAAAGATGATGGTGATCCTTTCGATAATCCAAAGAGATACAGAAGATTAGTTGGGAAATTAAACCATCTCACTGTAACTCATCCAGATATTGCTTTTGCAGTAAGTGTTGTTAGTCAGTTCATGCCCACGCCTACAGTTAAACATTGGGCAGCTTTGGAGCAAATATTATGTTACTTGAAAAGCACCCCTGGACTTGGCGCAGTATATAGCAACAATGGACATACTCGCATTGAGTGTTTTGCAAATGTCGATTGGAAATCCAAGATTGATAGAAGGTCTACCACTGGTTATTGTGTCTGTGAGTGGAAATTTGGTGTCATGGAGAAGTAAGAAACAAAATGTTGTATCTCGATCTAGTGTAGAATTGGAGTATAGAGCTATGGCACAATCTACATGTGAGATTATGTGGATACATCACCTCTTAAGTGAAGTTGGGTTAAATTATCCCACACCCGCGCAACTTTGATGTGATAATCAAGTTGCCCTTCATATCGCCTCAAATCCAGTGTATCATGAAAGAACTAAGCACATTAAGGTGGACTACCATTTTTTTATTTGTGAAAAGATTCAAGAAAACTTATTTCCATGAGCTATATGAAGACAGGAGAGCAACTAGCTGACTTTTCACAAAGGCGTTGAATGGAGCTCGAGATAACTATTTGTGTAACAAGCTGAGCATGATCAATATATATGCTCCAACTTGAGGGGGAGTATTACAGAATATTGTACATATATTTTATTGCCTTATATAGTTAGCTGAATCATAGGAGAGATATGTAATAACCGTAAGAGATATGTAGGATATTTTCTTACCTTTGATAAAGTTTCTTCTAGTGTGTGTGTGTAATGCTGAGATAATGGATAAGAAAGTTTTATCAACTTTCAGACAGCAACATAGAGATACAGGAAGAGAATGACAGAAGGCTGAAAAAATGAAATTGTAATAAAAGCAAAATCTAACTTCTATTCATGGTTGAACACAACAGAACATGAAGTAGAAGCAAAGGGGAGAAGAACAGATTATATTTAGACAATTCGACAGGAGGGCCTTTGAAAGAGTCATCTTCAAACTTGCAACTGCAAGGGGTAAAAGATGCACTATTGGATCCAACAGAAATAAATGGCAGTTGCATTTCAAAATAAATTTTAGTGATTGTGAGAGGTTGGATCTAGTACACGAGGAGAAGTAGAGGTAGGCCGAAGACATCTTGGGGAGAGGTGATTAGGAAAGACATGGTGCAACTTCAGATTACCGAGGACATGGACTTAGATAGGAGGTTGTGGAGGACACATTTTAGGGTAGAAGGTTAGTAGGTCGTGAAGTGTCGTTTTGCTTTTCGAAGGCTTAGGCTTGTTTGTGTTTGTCGTTGTACTAGTGTCTTCTTGTAGTCCATGCTTTTGATATCTATCACCATTTGTGGTTTATTGTGTTCCTGTTAGCACGCTCTTTGGTTGTTGCTCTTGTTCCTTTCTTGTAGACTTTGCCATGTTTCCCTTAATATTTACTATGTTTTCTTCACTGTTATCTTCTTTGTGGTTCTTGAATTTGATGCACTTGAGCCAAGGGTCATTTGAAACAGGTTCTCAACCTCCACGAGGTAGTGGTAACGTCACTGTACCCTCCCCATGCCCAACTTGTGGGATTTCATTGGATATGTTGTTGTTGTTCGGAGAAAGGAGTCGACCTGTTGCTAGGGATGTGGGACGATGTGCAGTTGGAAAGGGACCAATGGGATTCTATTGTTTAGACAGGCAGTGGAAGAGTCTTTTTTCAGTCGAATCCTGCTATATAATTGTGATTCAACTAGGAACTATGGTATTAGAGGTGGCCTTGAAAAATGATATGGAGTCAAAAATGCAACAGGGCTCTATGTCTATCCTTGATCAGAGATTTCTCTATGAAAAATATGAATTGGAGTTTGAAGAAGGACAGGGATAAGGAGCCCTATCTTGATTACAGCTCCATGCTCTTGTTTGACTCAAGATAATCTACACCAGAGTATAATATTATGTTCTGTAGCAGATGCATTCTGTCTGAAGATTCACTTGAACATTTGATCATGTATTCCTCACTGTAGACAAACTTGGCAGATATGGAACGTGCTCTTGAATATATTTGGAGTTAATGGGTCATGCCAAGAAATCTCATGCTCTCATTATGTAGTTAGAAAGGACAAAAAGTGCAGACTTGCTGAATACAACAATAACAAATCCAGTGAAATTCCACAAAGTGGAGTCTTGGGAGGGTAGAGTGTATGCGGAACTTACCACTACCTCTCCGAGGTAAAGAGGTTGTTTCTGAAAGACGCTCGGCTCACTTGGTGGATAAGTGGTGGAAATCATATGAGATTAATGAAAGACCTGATATTCTTCTTGCTAAAAAGTTGTACATGTTAAAAATTGACACTAAAGAACGGAACAGAGAAGCTAAGTTGCTCGGACTCTCCAAAAATGTTGTCGCACCCGTGTCGGATCCTTCAAAAACACACTATTTTTGGAGGATTCGACACGCACCCGTCGACATTTTTGAAGAGTCCGAGCAACATAGCAGAGAAGTGCATGGTGGATTGGACAAAAGGAAGAGGCTGGCAATGGAATAGCTAGAGGAACTTGATCATGGAAGTGCTATGCTGCAAGAGAAAGAATTTGTCTAATTTTGAAATAAGTTCTATTAACAGGGAGCTAGAAGAAATTGCCAAAGCTGAAGAAATATCTTGGAGGCAAAAGTCTAGATACCATTGGGAAATGGATGAAGTCAGTCAGTTGCTTTATTTTTTGGAACCTCTAGCCCTTAGTGTGAACAAGTTGGACTACCAGATCTGGACAGCTAATAAGGATGTTAGATTTTCTGTTAATAGCTGTTATATCCTTCTGCAGAAGCAAGCAAGGCAGTGGGATATGACCTGACCTTGAAAGATATTGTGGACAACAAACGCACTCTCTGAGGTTACTTGTTTTGGTTCGACTGCTGCATTAAATGCATGTCTAACTCATGACATTTTCCAGAAAAAAGGTCCTATATAGTAAGTGCTCATTTTGCGAAGAAGCCCAGGAACCTACTAGTCAGTACTCAGTTGTTCTTACATTGCAGGCAATCAACTGATTTGGGATCTCTCCCTCGATATTAATGGTGTGCAGTGGGGGATACCTCACAGTGTGAAGGATTTGTAGGTGTGTTGGCAGGGACACAACGTTGGCAGAATATCGACCAGATTTTTGTGACTTTCTGTTTGTTTTTAGCAGTACCTATTTGGTACTCTATTAATGAACTTTCTTATCCTTTAAAAAAAAAAGTGCAGATGAACAAGAAATAGATTTGGTGATCCATGCGATTATGCATTATATGGTAACCTGGTAAGAAAGAAACAATAGATGTTTTTTATAAGGAAAGAAACAGTAGATGTTCTGAAGGAAAAAAGAAACAAATCTCAATACAAAATACAGATGTCTTCAAGACTGTATTTTTGGAATTGAGGGTATATGCTGAATGAACTTGGTAATATATTGTACTTGATTGATTCATTAAGTCTAGAATAGGAACCTAAGTCCATTTCTTGAACATAATCTGCACCTTTTTGCTACTTCAAATTAAATAACATTAGATTACTCTATAAGAAAAACATAAGGTGGGAGCAAATCATGCAATGGAGGAAAAAATTACCCCTAAACAAGCTTCTACATAGACACTACCCATTTGAGAACAATACTCACCTCAATATAAAGCTCTGTCATTTCATCAGTTATGTGGATTGGATAGTTCTGCAGGAGCTTGGGTAAGTCGGACAAGGTTTCCAGGTAGACTTCAGAGGACGTATGCTTCTTCTTTCTTCCACTGGGAAAGTCTGAAGCATTATCTTTTCTTAAAGAAGAGAAGTTTAGGGTGCCTGTTGAATGAACTTCAATGAGTGTCTTCAGATAAAGAAACAGACTTTCTGGATTAGACCGCAGCTGAGACATGTAATCGCTCTCCTCTCCGAAATGGTTGACAATCAGAAAAAAAGTTCCTTCCCTGCAGAATCCCAAAATTAGCAAAGATTTTTCAGCACTCTGTGATTATCCTATAAAATATATGGTTAAACAGCTTGGTGCTGGCCTAGAATGAACTTCATCTCATGAAAATCCAGCTTGAATATGAACGACAAAACATTGTGGAATTGTATTGCAACCTGTTCAATTTGAATAGATCTGGGATTCGAGAAATGACTGCTGATCTGAAAGCATCAGATTCTTTGTCTCTCAGTTGCCGCAGCATGTCATCAACAAATATGAAAGCAAGAATAGGGTCATCAACAGCTTTCATATAACTGTCCAAAGCAGAAAGATACTGATGCGTGATGGCGTGAATTAAGCCGCAGACCTAAAATAATTAGCATGTCCTCTTAAATAATTGATTTCATTGATACTTGACAGAAGCAAAAGGAAAAGAAACAGTTAGCAAGGAAAGTACCTGATGCAGCTGAGCCCTCTCACATAAATTCAGCAAGTAAGGTGCATCCCAGTCTTCCTCTGGCAAAACTTCTAAAAGTGCAGTCAATTGCTTCTGTTTTCTATTGAAGGTTTCAACTATTCGCCCAGAAACATTGGGGTAAGTTTCGTTTCCCAGTGTCAGGTACTCAAAAATTTGACGAAGGGTATCTTTTGAAACCTTAGCTTTTTCAGAGGCAGTTAAAAAGGAAATAAAATCTAATATGTACTCAGCATCTTTCCTTGTAGGCCAAATGTCAGAACATCTTTCATCTTTATTGTTAAAAGAACCACCATTTTGGAAATAATTCAGATTAAGAATGACCACTAGGACATCTACTACTTTCTGTACTAAATTTACACCTTCAATAGTTGAAATGTCTACTTCAGTTGTTTCAGTCTTTGAATTGGCATTCCATGCAGGACTGTGACTTTCATTTTCACCTTCTACAAATGCATATCGCAAAACATCTAAGGTGGCCTCTGTGTCAAGCTCTAACAGAGAGAGCAGGTTTGGGTTCGGTCCACTGTAAGGTAAGCATGTTGCTGTCGAAGAATTTGGAGAACTCACTTCCTCCAACAAAAATTGCACAAGCTCTCTTTTAAGTGACGGCACACGTGTGGAAGGGAGTGTTCCGCGCCCTGCACAGTTCATCATCAATTGCTTGAAGCAAAACACAAAAAGCATAAGTAAGAAGTAAAAGATAGTGTGTGAAATACCACAGTAAGATCCCCACAAGAAGCAGAACTGCAGAATAACTAAAAATATTTTTGAAGATTCATTTCATTCCCTTAGTAGTTCTTCAGCATAACCCCCCATTCCCAATCCTTCTTATTTTTTTCTCCGGAACAAGATACCGAGGTGCATATGATTACGATATTTACTGTGTCCATCTTCAAAGACCAACACGGGAAAGAGAAGAGGATATAGGCAATGCAACATGTCACAATAGATATTAATATGGGAAAATATGTCCAAAAAAATTCAATTTTGAGAATAACCGTATGCATGAGATATATTCCTATGATCTGTTAACTTTCTCAAGACTCACGCGCCTTGTTTATCCCATCTTTCACATCTCCAAAGTCTATTGCACCTGTCCTTTAACTTCTCCTTGAACTAAACTATCTTCTTTTTTTTTTTTGAGAAGGTAACAGATTCAGTATATATACACACATATGTATACATACATACATATATATATATATATATATAAACATCAGCACAAATTGTGCTGGAAACCAAAATGGTAGTTACATTATTACATCAGTGATTCACTAACCCAAAAATCCTTGATCTTCTTACAAGAAATCTACTATATTTCTACACTATCATCTAAAACTAGTGTAACCATACAACCAAAGTAACTCTCTCTCCTTGAAGGCTCTGATGCTAACACAACTAAGGGAAATATCAAGTTCTCTCAAGATGAATGCTTTAACACTACATGTGCATAAAATAATTCACAATTCTATATTTCCTTTAATCTGGATAGTTTCCTCATTTGATCTTACCCCACCAAACCTTCCAAATATAACTTCTTTTTTCATTTTTTTCAAATTCAACTGATCACTAGAATCAACCACCACGTAGAGAATAAAATAGAATCACAAGAATATTAGTATGAGCAAAGTGAAACCCAGATATATCCCTTTTGCTTCTGTTCTCAAGCTTATTAAAGACAGACTAATTGTTAAGTCTATATTTCCTTTAATCTGGATTGTTTCCTCATTTGATCTTACCCCACCAAACCTTCCAAATATAACTTCTTTTTTCATTTTTTTCAAATTCAACTGATCACTAGAATCAACCACCACGTAGAGAATAAAATAGAATCACAAGAATATTAGTATGAGCAAAGTGAAACCCAGATATATCCCTTTTGCTTCTGTTCTCAAGCTTATTAAAGACAGACTAATTGTTGAAGCATGCATGGGAAAAGAAGCAATCAAATGCGGAAAACAAACCTAAATTTACTCATATATAATATAAGCTATAAATAGCATATTTGCAGACCAACCTGGAGGAAAAGCAAAACCCTGGAAGCAGTATTTGAGGTAAACAAGCATCTTGTACCTGTTTCGAAGAAAGTGGGATTTGTTTACTTGAAACATCAATGTGCATTTCTAGAAATGTCAAAAATAATGGATGACACTTAAGGAATTGGATCACCTACTTTAGGCAGAAAATTTACATTTATATGGGGGTATCAAACTTACAAGTTATAAGTCAAGTTCATTAGATAATTTATATATCCAATTATACATGTAAATCAATTTACCCAAGAGCAGTAGCACTTTCTCTTGTGCTATCCCGCAAAATTAAAAAGAGCTCTTCCAAAGGAGTCCTAAAATCATCAAGACCTTTGTTGAACAAGTAGATCAATGCACCATGCAGCCTATGCTCCCTGCATAGGCGAACAACCTACAAAATAAATTTTAAAAATTAACAGCTAAATCTGACAAATTCACAAGAAAAGAGGGGGGGAAATCCAAATCAAGCCTATACGGGAAGCTTAACTTTATTCATGCAACTTTTCTCCTGTTTGAGGACAACTTTCCTTTGCTCTCATATTTTATTAGTGAGAACCTTCATGTGTGATCATAAAGCGGTAATCACAAATTTCAACATATAAAACCTGCAGCAATACCTGATTGAAATCCAAGGACAACATGTCCATGTGGAGAACACACTGTTCAACACGCTGTAACCAACCTTTAGTGCTATAGTGCTCCACTAGTACTTGCATTATCTTCAGCAATAACAGACCACAGCAGATCAGCATCCATTAAGTTTTGGTTAGTAAATGACAAAGAAAGTGCCCAATAGAGACACAGTAAAGTAATATGAGGCATAAAAAAAAACAATTCAAAAGCTTGTCACAAACCAAAACCATGTATATACCTCAGGTGGTAAAGATCCTAGCATGTCTTTCAATATATATGGCTCCAGAAGCTCCAAAAATGTATCTGTACATGGAAACATATAATATGGCCAGACAAATAATATCAACATAGTATAACTTGTTGAAAATTGGAGTAAATGAGAACAGAATAAGCCCAAAATTCCACAGAAGGAACAACGACAAACTAGACAATTAACTAATGATCTGCTAGGTGTTTCTATTCTATTCCTTTTTTCTGATAACAATGGTGTGAGAAGAGAAGAGTTTAAGAGAGAACTCAGCTTGATTATTCCCACAAGCTATTGGGGTTTACATAGCCAGATTTATAAAGCTTAAAAAGGAAAGGAAATCAATACCTAATTAAAAAAGAGGAGTAAATCTAGGAGTAAATCAAGCTACCTACTATATTTACACATATGCTATAGAATATTCCTAGGATTCTAACACTCCTCTCAAGTTGGTGCATACAAATTATACGTACCAAGCTTGTTACATATATAACTTGTTTTGGGACCGGCTATGGACATGGTGAATACGTCTACACTCGGATGACTTGACCATACGAACCTTGTGATAATGTCTCCTAAGACTACAACCTGATCACTTAACTGCACGAACCTTGTGATAATGCCTCCTAAGAGTACCTTTTCTCTGACAAAATGACAATCAATCTCTATGGGCTTAGTCCTCTCATGAAATACTGGATTCGATGCAACGTAAAGTGCGGCTTCATTATCACACACAAGTTCCATTCCTTTAGTATCTCCAAATTTCAACTCCTTCAATAATTGCTTGATCCATATGAGTTCACATGTTTCCACTGTCAAAGCCCAATGTTTTGCTTCTTCACTAGATCTAGCAACCACATTTTATTTCTTACTTTTCCAAGACACAATTTTCCCCAACTAGAACACAATATGCAGAAGTGGATTGTCCGCTAGAGGGTGACCCTACCAAGTCTACATCTGAATATCCACCTATTTTCTTATGTCCTCGGTCTTCATAAAGTAGTTTTTTCCCTCAATTAGAATTTATGTATCGAAGAATGCAAATAACTGCATTCCAATGACCGTCACAGGGAGAATTCAGGAACCGGTTTACAACACTAACTGGGTAGGTAATATCAAGTCGAGTCACTATGAGATAATCCAACTTTCCTGCCAGCCTTCTATATCTTCCTAGATTGCTAAAAGGCTCCTTCTGACATGGAAAAAGTTTAACATTTGAATCTATCAAAGAATCAATAGGCCTACAATTTGTCATCCCTATCTCTTCAAGAATATTAAGTGCATACTTCCTTTGTGAAATGGCAATTCCTTATTTGGATTAAGCAACCTCAATGCCCAAGTACCTTAATCGATTAAGATCGTTAGTTTGGAAGTGTTGGGAAAGGTGATGTTTCAATTTGGTAATTCCATCATCATCGTTACTTGTGATAACTATGTCATCAACGTACACTACTAAATACATGCACAATGTTGGAGCAGAGTGACAATGGAACACAAAATGATCAACTTTACTCCTTACCATGCCAAACTCCTGAATAACCTTAGTAAAGTTCCCAAATCATGCTTGAGGTGACTGCTTTAGGTTATATAGAGTACTCGTCGTAGTCTGCACACCATGTTATTAGACTCCCCCTGAGCAACAAATCCAGGCGGTTGCTCCATATATACCTCATCTCCAAGATCTCCATGAAAAAAGGCATTTTTAATATCCAACTAATAAGGAGGCCAATGATGAACAGTAGCTATAAAAAAAAGACGAACTGAAGCGATCAAGGCTACCGGAGAGAAGGTATCATCATAGTCAAGACCAAAAATATGTGTATAACCCTTGGCCACTAATCAAGCTTTTAGGAGATGAATTTGTCCATTGGGGCCAACCTTCACTATATATACCCAACGACAACCAACTGTAGGAGGTATAGGAACAAGCTCCCAAGTACCACTAGGGTATAAGGCAGAGACATCTCCTCAATCATAACTTGTTGTCATCCTAGAAGAGAAAGAACTTCACTTATAGTCTTAGGAATAGACACAGATGATAGTGATGATACAAAGGCAGAATGGATTGATGACAAACGATGATAGCTTAAACAAGCATATACAGGATGAGGATTATGAGTAGATCGATTACCTTTTCGAGTGGCAATGAAAGGACTCTATGTATACAAGCCCTCAACAAGCAAGGATTTCGGTGGCAATCATGATCATCTAGGCGCGGACGACGAAGATAGATCAGTAGTGGTGGAAGTGTGGAGGAGGAAGATGGAGTTATAAGAGATGACATGGAAGGATAGACTATGTTGGGATCCCCAAAAAAGGGGCCTAGTAGAACCTTTGAAATGCTTAATTGTCCAACAAAAGAGGATGTAAAAGTAGGTCTAACCTTCAACAAATAGTAACATCAATGGACATAAGGTACCATAGGAGGTCAGTTGAGAATAAGGCTGGACATAAAATACCAAAAGTTGAATTATAGAACTGAACCAGAATGTTTGATAATTTGGTATTTGATAATTCGATATTCGAGAGTAAAATTTTAGAATTACGGTATTTGTGTTTGGGATTGGTACGAGACATTAATACCATTTGGTATTTGACATTTCTCGAATACCAAATTATTTACTTAATGAAGGTCATATATCAACATGTTTTATTACTCATTAGTACAAGTCCAAAGAGAAATTTAAAGACTAAACATAAATAATCCAAAAATATGTCTTTTGGTTGTGTCAATTTGATTTTCTTGATGTCTTCTTAATTGTTGATCTTCTATTATTTTGTGCCTTCACATAGAAAATAGAAATAGTTGGAGCAATAGTATTAACTTTGTAATACAATCGGCTAGAATTTCAAAACAGTATGGCCGAATACCATACCGAACTGAAGTTTGATTTACCGATTATTGAATTATCAAATCAAAATTTAAAATTCGTTATTTGGTATCTACCTTTAACTACCAATTACCGAATTACCAAACTCAAAATTTGAAAATTCCAACCCAAATACCAAACGTCCACCCCTAGGTGAGAAGCATCGATATCCCTTTTGTACCCTTGAATAACCAAGAAAGACACATTTAAGAGTAGGGGGAGCAAATTTAACTTTTCCTGAAGTAAGTACATGGACAAAGCATGTGGTCCCAAAGACCCATGGTGGAGGAGAGAATAAGGTTTACTAAGGAAACAAAATCGACCGTGGTACCTGATTTTGAATAGCTGAGGAAGGCATACGGTTAATCAAAAACAAGAGGTGAGCACTGCAACCCCCAAAAACACAATGGAACATTTGTTTGTATGAAAAGAATGCGTGTAGTCTCAACAATATGCCTATTTTTCTCTCTGATCCTATTGTGTGGTGCAGTGTAAAGACAAGATGTCTGATGAAGAATTCCATGGGAAGACATAAATTGTTCAAATTGAGAGGATGAATATTCATGTGCATTATCACTATGAAAAGTGTGACTAGAAACACCAAATTATTTTCTTATTTCAGCACAAAAGGTTTGGTATATGGAAAATAATTCAAAACGATCGTCCATTAAGAACATCCAAGTGCACCTTGAATAATCATCAATGAAAATAACAAAATACTTAAAACCCAGTGCAGAACTAACTCTACTAGGACCAATGGAAAAGAGACTGCACGATTATTAGAACTACGTGGAAAAGTAGCTCAGGTGTGCTTTCCCAATTGACATGACTCACAATCTAACTTAGACAGACAAGCTAGGTACCATCTTTTGAAGTATGGATAAACTAGAGTGTTGCAATTGTCTATGGATGAAATCTGGAGAATCGGAGCCTGAACAAATTGAACTGAATTTGTGAGAATTGAGGTAATAAAGTCCATCTGACTCATTCCCTTTGCCAATTTTCCTTCCTGTACTGAGGTCATGTATAACAAAAAAGTCACTAAAGAATGACACGGTACAATTTAAAGTCTTAACCAAACGACTTATTGACAAGAAGCTAAAGGGGCAACCAGGGACAAAAAGACCATTGTTTAGAGTTGAGGAAGGCAGGTGATTAGCTTGACAGACTCCAGTTGCCATGGCCTGAGAACCATTAGCTAACGTAATAGTAAGAAAGGAGTGAGAATAAGTAATATTACACAATAAAGATTTGTTACCAGAAATATGGGTAGAAGCACCTGAGTCCATGACCCAAGGGCCAAGTGTGGTGGCAACAGAAGCTATTGATGACGATGTTTGCTTACTCGCCTAATACTGAAGATGGTGATTGTATTCTACCTCAGACAAAACGATCAGTTTATTGGTGCTAGAGCCCACAGATTTCGTGCTAAACTTATCAGATCCCAGAGACACGAAAACAGATCTAGTGGTTTCCATTAAATAAAGTAAATTCTGTGAAAAAATATTGAAGGATAGATCTAAAAAAACTGCTTGTCTCGTCAGAAAAAGTTACTGAAAAAAAAGGATCTACTGGAAAACACCAGCTAGAGAATTCCGATCGTAATGATGGTACTAGTATATGCACAATACCTCTAGCGGTGTTGAATGCAGAACAGTGGAGGTTTTGCTGGAAAAAAGCTCAGCAATTTTGTTCTCTTATTTTATTCTTGTTATCTCACTAAAGAATGCTATGATACTCTGTGAGAGGACAAAAGGAAATAACATCAAAACTTAACCAATACAAATCACTGCCTAATTAAAAGAGGAGTAACTCTAGGAGTAAATCAAGCTGCCTACTATATTTACACATGTTATAGAATATTCCTAGAATTCTAACAAATGGTATCCGGGCTAAGCTTAAAACATCAACTAATCTACTGGATACCTACTACCTCCCACTAGCACGGGAACTGATAACTTTTCCTGTTAAGTGTTAGATGAGAAGAATTTACTTAGTGTCGCCTATGACCAAATTTGAACTTCTAAGGTTGTCGCCTTGTCGGTGCAGCGACTACTAGGCCAGCACCTTGGGATCTCCATTAAACAGCAGTTTTTACTATTGTTTTATCTACATATAACTAGCTTCTAGACTTTGTTTGATACAGCAAAAAACGGATATTGAAGGTTTTCTAACAAAGTTTAGTTCCAAAGGTTAGTGGACAGGAGAGAGGAGGAGACTTGGGGGAATAAGAAAAAGTTACCAAACAAAATTATTTATTCGGACTATGTTTTGTCCTTTTCAATTCAAACTCAGCTTAATAATATCTTCACCCTATTATCTTCAATTCCTCATAAAGTATTAACCTAGTTAATTCACTACAGTACTTAGAGGCACTCACAAATATATTATAGTTTTGTATAAGCAATTTTCTTTTTCATCGAGGCATCAAACATAGAAACAAGAGGCAAATAGTTGACATGGGACATAATGCAGGATGTTGGAATTTAAACACATTGCAACATACCCTTGTGATTCACAGCAGCATACTTTGGAAAAATTTCATCAAAGAGAACATCAAGTCTCTTGATATGAAGACAAAATTCAACAGAAACACCACCAACCAGAGTGTACTGCTCCTTAATATCAGGATTCACAAAGTCAGCATCATACTTCAATTCATTTGATTGGCCTGACTGCCCATGTTGGTTGCCAGATGTCACTGCTATGTAGGAGAATACCTCATCTACATATGACAACAGCAGTTGTACAAGATGTGGCATAAGGGTCTTCTGCACATCATCCAAATTCTTTGGAAGGTCAATAACTGCATGTGCTTGACCATCATAAAGAGACATTGCCATGTTCAGTGCACTCATCCAGTCACCTGCTTTATGTAAGACTTCTATACGTTCCTTCCAGGAAAGAAGGCGTGAAACAACAAGCTGGGATGGCCGAAGAATGTACAAAGTTGCCCCCCTGACACCTAAACAATTGTGATGAGCTTTTTCAGGATTTCCAAAGACATTGCTGAAGTAGGCATGGTATGACATGAAATCCTCTCCACAAGATCCATCCATAGAGAAACTTCTCCGGTGGATCAAATTCCCATCTTTTGAAAACAAACAGAGCTGTCCAGTTGCTGTGAGAATTACCAAAATCTGGACAAGTAAAAGAGGTTCGTAGTTTTTGCACTTCTATCCGAACCTAAATGCAAGTGTTCTACATATTGCAGATAAATGATGAGAAAAGAAAGTTCCTGATAAAGCACCAAGAAATTTATGTACCTGTTCATCCAACCAAGCCAGCCCAACTGCTGAGCTATCTGTGGTCCATCTCCAACAAACTTTTAGCTCAGATTTCACCAGCTTAGCAACCTGAACTCTTCGATCCCAAGCAATTGCAAGCAGTGAAACTTTTTCTGATGTTTCAGTAGACATACTTTCTGCTGCAACAAAAAACAATCTTAGCAAGCTCTAATGCAACATATCCACGGCCAAAATTCATACATACCAAAACTGAAGCAATATGAAATTCCATACATTTCCAAGCAGCATAAGGCATTGAACCCTCCCTAACACCATCAGGACGTGGAATTTTAGCATAAACTTTAAATGTGGGGCTTAATTTTGCCTGCAAAAGACAGTAAAACAGAAGTCTTGACCAAGAAGCAGGAATGAAGGACCTGATCATTTACAAGGAGTTTCGGTTTGGGGAGATTGTGAAACCCTTCCAGGGCAATAGATGTTCTAAGAACTTCTTACCACTAGAGCAGATTGGTGTGTCCCAAGTATGACCACACCTTCCTCAATCAAACAAGGGCCGGCTCCCTCTTGAGAAGCCACCATAGCACCTCCATAACTTTCACCAGATAGTAGTGTCACAGCACATAATGTAGTGCTGTTGCTTTCATTTAGCAGTTCCTGTTAAAATGTTATCATATATTATTCAGCCTCGAGATGCATGTATATTCATTTCAATTTTTTGAGAAGGATATTCATGTCAAGCATGAAAAGGATATATTTACCTGTGACTTCGAAAGGGAGATTCTATTGAACAAGGGATACACTGTAAACCGGTCTAAGTTAACTACACCTTTAGTATCACCACTGAGCACAGTAAACTGTCGAGTAACTTGAGAATCTTGCCCTAAATATAAAAGGTGCACAACTGGAGCTTTATGTTCAGTAACAACTTTAAGCACAGAGGCCCTTTGCACATCCCATACAGTATAATGCCCATCACCATATCCTGCAAAGAGCATGTCCCCTTGCTGATTAAAACTCAAGCAAGTTACAGGGACATGAGATCTATCTCCCGGTAATCCAAATATCAACATCTGAAATATACACATTTCTGCCATCAGAAAGTAAAATATGTAATAATTTAGTCAAATCTAAAATCTTTAATGCAAGAAACCAGATAATATACACAATTCAGATATAGAGATTCTACAATGAGCAAAGAGCAATTTCCTTCTCAAAAGTGATTATAAGGGAAAATATTTGTTAAATTATAAATATATAAGTTCAACGAGGAGAGAATGAATGATACTTTTTGGAGTTGAACAACACTTTTTGTTGAAATCTAATTCACAATGTCGTCAATCACTGTAATAAGGTACCGATGCACAAAGCGAATTAGCACAAAAACCTTAGCATCCATGTTATCAGCATGATGTGAAGAGTATCTACTTGGCATCATAAGAATTGATCCTTTGGACATTCCCACTGCAATGTATTTGAGGTGAACAGCCAGGACATTCGAAAATCCATGCTCACGCCTGAAAGCTTGAGACAACAGGGTTTGGGTGATGGTATTGTTGTCATCTACATCAAAATAACCCAAGACATTAGAATTCCTATGAACTCCATCAAGCCTCATTGGTTGAGCAGAAGCACCCTCTTCTAAATGCATAGCCGTGAAGGCCTGCTTCTTTTCAGCTTCCTCAGCCAATTCTAGGGGCTTCAAGGCAGGCTTTGTACTATCCCTCATACTTTCCTGCTGTAGAACTAACTCCTCATCGATACCTGCAGCATCATTTAAAGAACCAGTTTCATCTCCATTGGAATTGATCTCTCCTTCTTTGGATTGAGGAATTACATTCTCATGCTCGTTTCTTGCACCATCCTTTTTAGTCAAATCTTCGTCAGAAACAGTTTCATAAACTGGAGAAGAGAGTATCTCCTTAGTAGCAGCTTCTTCGCTGCTATCCGCACGTATAACATTATTGTCACCACCAAATAAAGATTGAACTTGTCTATCTTCAATCTCATCCAACCCAGAGATATCATGAAAAATCGAGTCTTTTTCAGTTCTACTAGGAGATTGTACTTGAGTTCCAGTATAACTTAGAGCTTCCTTCAATTTACTTTTAACTGAAAAATCATCCCCCACAGAAACATAACCTGCATCAGCAACATTCATACTGTCCTGACCTGCATCCTCTGTAGATGCCTCTCTATTACCATTGTCTGCATCACTTAGTTGAACTTCAGAAGATTGAAACTGATCCTTTCTATTACCTTCCAAACCAATAGTCTCAGAACCAATCTCGTGTAAAATCGCTGAGTGCCCAAAAGTATCAATATTTTTGTCAGAAATGTCGGCATCAGTGCGAGCTGGAGGAGCTACGGAAGCAGATGCATCACTTTCCAAAGCCCTTTGCAGCACTTCGGAGCTTGCTTTTCTGGATTTGATGGCTGCTGCACGAGGTGCGGGAATGGATCGTGATGCAGCGAAAGCCGCAGCCAAGGCATCTCCAGGTTTTGAATTTGATCTGATGACCCCACTGAAAAATGGTGGCAACACACTCTGGCCTGCTGTTGGTGAAGAAAATTCGCTTGATTGTTTACTACTAATTGACTCAGCTCTTGGCTCTGTCTGATGCAACTCTAATGGCTGTTTTAGGGATTGAAAAGACGAGCCTTCCAAGTGATCGCGACGATCTAGATGATTGTGTCCATGCAAAGCAGATGGAGAAGAAGGAGGAGAGGGCGAAGAAGAAGAGGAGGAGGAGGAGTGGTTGAGTAGAATTTCATCAACAGTGCGATGATGCAGTAGGTAATCATCATCGTCGTCGTCGTCAGCATGTGATTCTAAAAACGAATCCAGGTCAAGCTCCATGGAAGACTTCAATCGCTACTGTTTTTATCTATGGCTTCGTAGAAATAGTTAGCTCTTTGATCCTTAAAACACAATCCTGGAAAATTAGTTCATGATCAAGGAAGATATTTTATTATTCCTTATGGCGGTTGAGCTACTTGTTTAACCTAGGTTAGGGGTAGTTTAGAGTTTTCATATATTTTTAGCATTGTTATTCTTATACATTGACGTTGTTTAGGTTGTACTTTCTTTTTTATAGTCAAAAAGACCTTGATCTAATCAGCTGCTTGAGGGATATTTTTGTATCTTGTGAACAAAAGATTGAGCTGCCCCATTTAACTTATTAAATGGCTCTCAATATTTTTAATTATACGGGTGTTTAAATATCTCTTAATAATTTTTAAGTAAATTAAATATCCTTTAAAGGATGACGTGGCAGAGTGAGTGTAGAAGCACGTGAAATAATAAAAAATTGAATGATAAAATTGTACAAATAACTTTTTTTTATTGGTCAATATATAACTAATATTTTGATTATTTTTTTTGATATATTAACTTTTTAAAAATATGTAAAAAATTTATTAAAGAAATTGTAGGTCCCCTTTAAAAAAATTTAAATTTTTTTTTCTCATTATTTAGTTGTCTTCCCTAATACACTCTTTCCTCCGTTGAAACTTCATCTCGATCTACTATTCTTTTAGTAATCCCCAAAATTAAATATTAATATTTTATTATTGACATCGATTTCGCTCTATATAATTGAAAAATTGATTTCACAAATATAAACTTTCTTGAATTTTAAGTGACTCATTTTAATGTTTAAATATTTATAATCAATCAAAAAATGTGGGTTGGAATTTCCAAACCATTAAAAGAAAAGGTTTAAGTGAATACATCTCACAATGGCAATGGCAATGAAGAGGAAAATAGTGATTAAAGTTACTAGAATCGAAGTACAAAGAATTATGCCATTGAAGGCCAAAATGAATGAAATGGAGATGACAAAATGTTTTATAATAGTATTAGATTGACAAAGGAGAAAAATATTATTTAAAAAAAAAATAGAATGACGAAAAGGAGGGAAAAAAGAGAGCAGTAGGACTGAAAATGGTGAAGGGGGAAGTGTTGACACCCAATTTTGACCGACCTAAATCCTTTTTAGATCGTCATTTGATTAAAATAGGTATTTTTTTTCAAACTTTTAAAATAAGCGGGTTTATTTGCAATAATTACGTATTTTTTCATATATATGTTTTTAATATTCAAAATTTGCTCATTTTTTTTCAAA
>JBCEWC010007582.1:0-21206 GCA_038996855.1 Solanum aculeatissimum | reverse complement strand
GTCCAGATACTAATGCAAAAAGATTATATGGCATGAAAAGTCATGATTGTCACGTGTTCATGCAATGACTAATGCCTATTGCATTTCGTGAGCTACTTCCCAGCAATGTGTGACAAACACTTACAGAATTGAGTTTATTTTTTAAGGATCTTACTTCTACTACTCTACGAGTCGATGACATGAAGAGATTAGAGGTAGATATTCCACAAATCTTGTGTAAGTTAGAACGTATATTTCCTACAGGGTTTTTTGACTCAATGGAATATTTTCCCATTCACTTGCCACATGAAGCAAGAATTGCTGGACCTGTACAATATTGGTGGATGTATCCTTGTGGAAGGTAAATATGAAACATTATATTCAAATTATAACATATGATCTACATGAACTTTTTAATATAATACTCTATCCATTTATTTATATAGGTATCTTGAATCACTTAAAAGAATGATTGGGAATAAAACCAGTGTTGAGGGTTCCATTTGTGAAGCATACTTGATGACAGAGTCAACACAATTATTTACTCATTATTTTGAACCACATGTCATGACACGTAATCATAATGTGGATCGAAATGATGATGGTGGTGTTGTGAAAGAAATTGAAGGTAATTTTTCAATATTCACTCATCTAGGTCGATTGTGGGGAGAAGCAAAAAAAGGATTTTATCCTTTGAGGAAATCAAGGTTGCCCAAACTTACATTTTACTAAATTGTAAAGAGATTGAGTCATTTGTGAGGTAAGATTTGAAAGTTTTACTCTCTTAATATTGTAAGATGACATATCATGACTACTTATTTAGCTTGTTATTTCACAATGAAGTATGTACATACAACATTTGCAAGAAGAATTTCCAAATATATCTTATGATCAAACAAATGAGAGCCTTGAAATGAATTTCTCGATATGGTTCAAGGAATATGTAAGTCTCCAACAATCATTTTTCTTTAGACAGTGATGTACTTTAATTGTATTCTTAAATATAACCAAGTCTTACAAAAATTTTACATAGATCTGATGCAATTACATTAAGAATGAATTCTTGCGTAGTCTAGCTCATGTACCATTAATAGACGTTACATGTCATTCAGTATATTTTGTTAATGGATATAAATTTCACACAGAATGTCATGGTAGCGCAAGATTAACAATGAACAGTAGAGTTTGTATTTTGGATCCAAAGTTTGGTGACTACTATGGACGGATAAAAGAGATTATACAAGTGGAATATCGAGAAGAACCTTTAAAGTTGTACTATTTAAATGTGAATGGTTTGACCCAACTATGAATGTTGATATTAAGAAGCATAATCAGTACAAATTGATTGATGTTAACCTTTAAATGTGAATGGTTTGACCCAACTATGAATGTTGGTGTTAAGAAGCATAATCAGTACAAATTGATTGATGTTAACCATCGTCGTCGGTACAAAAAATATGAATCTTTTATTCTTGCGATGCAAGCAACTCAAGTGTGTTATGTGCCTTATCCAAGCAAGAAAAAGGACAAGGATGATTGGGTAGTTGTATTGAAGGTCAAACCTCAACATGTTATTGAACGACCCGATGAAGAAGTGGGGACAACTTTAGAGTTGAATGTTCCATTTCAAGTTGAAGAAGTTGAAGTTCATGAGATAGTCATGAATGTTTCCATTAATGAAAATATACCCTTACATGATCCAAATAGAGAAGTGATAGAAATAGGTGAACTAGTTGATGATGGATTATTTCCAAAACATCAAGAAATTCAAGAAGAATCTACCGAAGAAGAGTATGAAACGGATGAAGGGGATAAAGAAACTGAGGAGGATGAGTTCAAAGAAGACATAGATAGTGACTAGTACTTAGTAAATAATGTTATTATATCTTTATTGTATCTTTTTTGTAGTAATTGTTATTGTAATATTATCATTTTCGTAGTTACTGTTAGTTTGAGACATATTAAGCAGTCTACACTTTTTAGGTAAAGTTTTCTGGAATCAGAAAGCATTGTCTGCTCTTTTTATGAATATGTGAAAGTTTCTTTATTTTTAGGTATCTTCCTATTCTCTTTGCTTGTGCATGCTTGAATTGAGTAAATCTAAAAAAATTAACAGTCATTGTTAATTTCTACAGTAGCAGGTTGTAGTACATAATTATCGAGATCACATGTAGACGGTATATTAGCCTTTTCAAATCACATGTATTGTTATTATTAGTAGTTGAAATTGTACAATTACATGCACTTTAGAAATGCTGAACTTCATTCTAGCTTATTATACTTCTAGTATCCTGAAATGCTGAACTAATCTTTTTGTATTTTCTTGTAGATATGACTCGAGGTAGAGGTCGAGTTAGCACAAGCCGTATAGGCAAATCCTTAGGCAGGGGTAATTTTGCTAATCATGAAATTATGCCTACAGTTTCCACTCCAACAGTTAATCCTCAACAAGATGGCACGAGTTCCTCAGGTGAGGAATGTCACATTAACCAAGTTCAACCATCAGGTCTCAATAGTATGCCATCAGTGGTACCCATTCAACCATCAGGTCCAAATAGTAGTCCACCACTGGTACCCATTCAAGCATCAGGTCAAGATAGTACCTCATTTGTTCATTTGGAACCATCTCTGGTTACCCCTAATTAGAGAAATACAATAGGCAGGGGTACGTCTTCTCAAAGTAACACACTATGTGATCAAGTTGAGTGTAGCAGTACCAATGGACAACGAACACTTGTCACTATTTCTCCTACGGGATTAGTCTGTCATTGTACTTTTCTGTTAATATCGATATTGATACATGGTATGTTATAAAATAATATCTTCTAAACTGTTCAGGCTATAACCTTCTAGAAAATGCTCTAAGTATATATTCAAGCATGAACTTGATCCTAAAGGAATCAATTGGAAAAGTGTATTAGAAGAGATGAAAATATTTTATTTTGGAGAATTTAAGGTACAATCCTTAACAATTGAATTTAGAGTCTGTATTAACATTTATACACTGGACTAATGTTACTACTTTTAAAATCATTTCAGAAGGAATTCTATTGGGATTCCTCAATTGATATCATTGTGAAGAAACAATGGGAGCGTAAGGCAGCACTTCGATACAATGATTTCGTTTCCAAAATAAAAGGAAAGAAGGTGTGGCTGGATCATATCCCCGAGAACATATTGAACAGCTGGAAGACTCTTTGGGCAGATCATAAAAGTGTTGAAAAGTCAAAAATAAATGCAAAAAATCATCGTGGTCATGGGAATGAAAGTGTCATAGGAACTCACACTGGTGGCTCTATTACTATTGGAGAGCATCGCAAGAGACTTGTAAGTGCATTTTGTATAAACAATATGATTATGATCTTTTTATTTGATAACTTAGAGCTTAAAAAGTTCAGGTTACAATTATAGAATGAGCTTGTTCAATTATGGTTTAGAATTGATTTCTAAAATTTAAGATATGTTTGCACTAATCAAAATATGAAAATATCATTTTTGTTTAGTTTTTTTAAGTTGTAAGTTATGGATAGTTTAGACGATGATCTGTTGAATTCTTGATTTAATCTATCCAAAAAAATACAAGTCTAGTTTATTCAAGGTATATTACTGTATGATTAGTTTATGAGGAATCAAACTGACGTGACAAACAAGTAAGTATAAGATTGTGTCTTTAAATGTTTCCATTATCTGATTTTCACCGTTTAGCTAAGTTCTCGAAAATATTATTTTTTCTAAAAGCTGTAAAGTATTACCATACCAATAAGGAACAAATACTAAATAGAAAATCTATATTTATGTACTTTCTTGAAACTGCTAAGTACTTGTATTCTTAACTATAATTATTTTTTTAACAGTGTTGTTGCCATTGTTGTATATACATGCTTGCTTCTGAACCTTTTTCAATTCCTAGCATATCAAGTGTGATATAAAACAACTTCACTAATAGTTGAGATGTCTTCCTCCTTGAATTGCTTCCAGTGTCTCACTTTTATGTTTTTAAAACATGTTTCATCCCACTATTTGGCAGAGTAATACTTGTCCATTGGCTTATCCTGCCATACAATTGTTGTTCAGTTGCACTTCAATGTTAGTAGGTTTTAGACATCATACATATCTCATTTATGTTCTAAATTGAGGAATGATTTTTCTATAGGCAGTTGAAAAGGGTCGAGATCCAACACCAAGTAAGATACATTTATACGTCCATACACATGGTCATGATGAAAAAATTTTTGTTTATAATCGATCACGAATCATCCATGTAAGTCACTATTTTCTATATAGATTTCATTTATGTTCATCTCACTCTCTTTGTATAAAATATTTCAAATCAGAGCCATTTGAAATGTCAAGTTCTTTGGAATTGACTGTTTGCCTAAAAATTGCAAAGAAGTCTACAATTCTCTAATTTTGTCCACAAAACTTTTTGTGGTAAATTAAAAATATTCATAACGGCAACTTGAGCAATAAGGACATATCTCCTTTCTGATGATGCGACCTTGACTAAATATTGAGGTTCCTTCTTCAGAAATTCATGTCTAGAATATGGTAGGTTCTTGTGCTGGAGGGTGTCATTTGTATAGGTTTGATAAAATTCTTCTCTATAGGAACGTTAATAGAGAATTCATAAAGTTGGATCGATTGTTCTGTTTTCTGCATATATAGGTTCAACTATGTTGTGCAATTCATTGTATCTTGAATCTTGGCTTATGCTTCCTCGAGCATTGTTGTTTTCTAGCTGATCATTTAATGTCTTCAACTATTTCAAGTACAACAAAAAATTCCATAAGTTGTGTTGTGATGCAAAGAGTAAAAGATAAAAAGAGTTCAGTATATAAAAAAGTAAACAAATTAAGTAGTCAACACAATTTAATATACAGAGAAATATTTAATCCAAGTATGAGGAAAAGAAAAGATACCTGAATGAGTAGTCTCTCCTTTTTTGCCTTCAAGGATTCGTATTGCATGTTTAAACTGTCAAATTTTGATTGAAGTATCTGATATTCGTGTTCTAATTGCTTCGATTTTCATCTAGCCCTTTTGTTTTGAAACCAAACAGCTACTTGTCGCGGTTGCAACCCGAGATCTCTTGTCAATTTCAGCTTCTCTCTTGACTCTATCTTTGTCCCTATTTTAAACATGGACTCAAGTAAATTCACTTGCTCATCAGTAAACCTTTTAACATTTTCACACTTCTTCTTTAAGGGCTTTTTGAAGTTGGCAATCTCAGAATTTTCAAGTTCTGATTCCATTTTACTCTGTTGAGTTCCAAGTTCAGAAAGAAGCAGCTAAGTGTTCTGTTTTCAATAGTTTATGACTATTTGTATTGAAAGGAAAATTATGTTTAAAAATTGTTGAAATAGGTGTCTTTTAACTATTATATAGCCACTCATGTAACAAGTATCTCTTGTGGTTGCTTTCATTTGATGGTGACTTGTGGTTTGCTGGTTTATTCAAGCCAATTGTCCAAGATGTCGTGTATTTTTTTCCAATCTATTTCTTTTGGATATTTGTGATACCTTCCATCTGTGCATTCTTTTTTTAACTTGTTGCTTTACTCTCTTACTATCTTCTGAGATTCAGGACTTCTCCTGTATATAATTTTTATGGATAGACAGTAATAGTATAGTTTTTCAGATTAAAATATTAGTCGTTTGATGCTTATTGATTTAAGAGTTATATTCCCTTGGTAGGATTAGACAATTTCTTAAGACTATAATGATCACTCAACTAACAATCTATACCTCACAAAGTCATTGAACTGTGTTTTGTAATACAAAAGTCATTCAACTAGATTACACTGAGTGTGTAGATATCAGTTAGATTAGGGGAACCTATAGGGTGTATGATATGGCAATTCTGAATTTTAGAGGTACACAAAAATGGAAATTTTTATCCTGTTTTATTTTCATATTAGATGTTTTGGAAGTGAAATAGTTTAGATGTATTGTACTGTACATAAAGACAGATAATGGATATATATGGTCGCCTAATAGCTACAAAATAATATAGCTTTTTGGTTCTTGTATTTTATGTATTATTAATAATAATCATAAGGAGGAATAAAGAGCCAATTGAATTCACTGCCTATACTTGTAAACCAGTTCTTGTGCATTTGTGGACTTCTCTTTTCTATTCTATCTTTTCTCTAGGTCAATAAATATCTATTAATATCATTTGGATAACCTTATTCTGCTGCTTATGTTTTTATCAATGTTCTTGGTAGAAGTGTTGTTAAAGAACTGTCAAACACAAGTACTATAAACTCTGTTATAGATCTACCAGACAAGTCCAAACTGATTCTATCATCTTCTAATATTCATTAGTATACTGTCACTTTTTTCTAACGTTTCATCGAGAACTAAATTAGTAGTACATGAAAATAAAATGCTTAACTAATTTATGCTAAATCAGAAGAGTATAAAAGACTCTTGACAAATAATGTAACTATAACTATTTTAGGTTGGATTTCACTAATTATTTTATTTTTTCAGAAAAAATATGAGGAAATATTAAAAAATCAAATAGAAACTCAGTCTGATATTGATCAGTATCAAGCATATTATCAAGCTGCGGGAGGAGAAAAAAAAAGAGAATATATGGTCTTGGATCTCAAGCAAAATGTTACTATGGATCAAAGTTTGGAAACACCTCTTCATTTGACACTGCACCTTCAAATGCTCAATCAATAGTGATAGAGAATATGAATGAGTTGGTAGCCCAATTGGTTCTTACATTGACAGAACATATATTGCCTGCATTAACAGAAAAGATGCTTTCAGGATTGGTTGAGCGGGTGAGTGAATTAACTTCTTCAACCTCGTATCAACCAAGTACTTTTACCAACCAGCCATCAAATATTCCACCAACAGTTTTTGTTGCTCCTACTATTGCCAATATTGATGAGGTTCATGCATCGAGTTTTGACAATGACCATAACTCTCCAACCTCACATTAGTATATAGTATTTTGGTTAGACTTTATTGTTATGTTCATGGATGTTTTGTACCTAAAGATACAATTATTATATATGCTATCTTATTTTGAATCTCTATGAATTATATATTAATCTTATATGAATATTAGTTATTTTCAATGAATGAAGTGTATTTTATAATTTTCAGCTACTACCCTCTCTTTTGCTTCTAATTGAACAAGGGTATTTGCTTCAAATTAAACAGGGGTACTATTAGACAAACTAAAATAAATTGGCGACGAATATGTTTCGTAGCTAAAATAAATATGAAAACAATTAAATCTCATGATGAATTTGCTACAAAATATGTTTCTCGCTAAAAGCAGTATCTTAAGCATGAAATCAACTAGCGATGGAATTGTGACAGAAGATTCATCGCTAATAAGAAAAAATGACGAAATTAGTACTAATTATAGAGACAAAATACTTAAACTAGCGACGGTTATTCTTTTCGCTAAGAATGGCATTAGATATATTGCATCACTATTTTGTCACTATTATTGCGACAAATGTAAATATTTCGTCGCTAAATGGTTAGCTATGAGCATTTTCGCGATAGACTGTAATTCATTGCTATTCTGTCGCTAAATCAATTTAGCTATGGAATTAGGCTCTACAGCGACGGAATACGTCCATCGCAAAACATAGTTTTTTTTTGTAGTGTATTCTTCAAGGAAAGTAATAAAATCCTCAAAATTGAAAAAAAAAAGAGTTTTTAATGAGTTCCATCGATCAAATTGGCAGTTTAAAGGTCTCATCGTCGAACCATTCGGCAAACTTCTAAATGAGAGCATTAGATCACCTAAAATTACAGCTTTTGGAGGTTTTCGGGTCTGATCAGTGGACTCAATCGACGATGCGCTGAATATGCACTCAGCTCGTCGAATTGCACTGCCCAAACATGCTTTTATAAAATGTCCATAATATTTTACTCCAAACTCTAAATAAGGAGAAATTGGTAGAGTTAGAGGACTCCAATACCTTTAATTTGATAGGTAACGGGTCACTTAACTTTTTATGTACTAAGAGATATGGTCATTTGAAGTTGACCCTTATATAAACTCTTACCGAAACTTAGTTGATAGAAATGTTTTGAACTTGACTTGAATTTAGAGGTCTCTTATGACCTCAAACCACATCTGATATACTTTAATTATTTAGAAAAGGACCTTAACATACATTCACAAGTTTGAACTTATTGGATCACTTAACTTCATAAAATTTCATATCAAGACTCAATCAGTAAGAAATGTTTCAGCTCAACTTTGTGTTAAGGGATTCTTGTGAGCTTAATTCATCTAAAATCTTTTATCCCCCTAAAGAATTAGTCTTAACACCTATATGAAAAGTTATACCCACTCGGTATGATCCCATAGCATAAGAAAAACGGTCTAAATCTTAGCTTAAAAATTTTCAGAATTTTATAATATCTCCCCCTTGGGATCATTCATTCTCGAATGATGATTTAGACAAGGATGGACTCAAAGTATGAATAACAATCAAGGCTCAATTACTCAAACAATCCAGCACCCTAAACAATCAATTACTCATCTTAAGAATGAACACATCAACTCGAATCAACAATAGGAACATTACCTTCAACATCATCATGAATAGATACGGGTATTTTGTCATGACCCAAGTCTAGGTCATGATGACACCTATTAGATCTCGCCTATAGGCTAACCAACCCAACCCATGAAACTTATCCTGAATTACTAAACCCGGCAATACTAGAAACATAGGACTAATCCAAACATAATCTACCCAGAACCTATAAGTTATTTGCATAGAGCTACTATAGACTGAAGCACACACTCATAAAAATACATAATAACAATAATATACATGAACATGAGGAACTCCTACATATACAAGCCCAACTACAATATACAGGGCCAATGTCTGGATACAAAAGATGGCCACCAAAACAGAAAGAGACTATAGAATGCCCAGAGTTGTTGATGCTCACCCAAGTCTCCTGTGATGTCCACGAACCCCCAACTCAGTGACTGCATCTAGTACCTAGACTTGCACCATAGGAAGATGCAAATATATAGGGGTGAGTATCAGAAAAGGACACCCAGTAGGCATTATTTCCCTTCAACTTTCATTTCCCAATCCACACTTATTACTTAGACCCAACAATATACACTGACTACTAAGTTGCTCGGACTCTTCATTTTTTGTGTCGCACCCGTGTCGACTCGACATGGATGCGGGTGTGGGTGTGGGATCCACGTCGGATTTGGTCTAACGATTTCAGGTACTTTGACCAAAATCGATGGAAAAAGTTTGGACAGTTTTAATAATTTTTGTGATCAATACAAAAGATAGAATGAAATTGAAGAAAATGGAATAATTTTTATATAGAAATTTCTATGTCACTCATTTTCCTTTAATCTCCTTCCAGAATTCTCCTCAAGTTCTCCACGTAATATCTCATAACTTAGGTTTTATCACTCTATTTTTAGATATTTTAATTATTTTAGGTAAATTCCCGCACCCATATCCATATATATATTCATATCCCTAAATCTTAAAAATTAGATTATAAAGGATTCGACCTCTAGATCCGCACCCATATCAGACACTCACACCCGAGTCCGAGCAACTTAGACAGACTATACATGCCTATATAGCAAATGGCTATTCTTTTGATAATTATTTTGGTTGAATGATATTGCACCGTAATTATCCCTATTTTCTACTCGTTGAAAGATTTAGTGCTTTTATCCCCATGTTGTAATCAAAAATACGTGTCTCACTTTACTATCTCTTTTGTTTCCGTATCAGTTTGTTTTTTACTCCAAACACTAATTCAACTTCCAAATACTTTTTTTCAACTTCAACTTCAAATACTCTTTTTCAACTTCAAATATTTTCCAAATGCCTACTAAAATAGACATTAACTGCAATTTTTCAAATCCTCCCTCATATAATTGTGTTGTTTAGTTTAAAATAGCCTTGAAACTGAGCTCATCATTTTATGCATTAGCACCAAACTCCATCACCTCTCTCACATTTTCCTGAGTTGTGAAAATTCTTGCTTAGTTTAAATTTTCACTAATAATGCTTGTTGAAATGCTCCATACTAATATTTGATGCAACCATAAACAATGTCAAGGCATACACTAGTCTCTTCCTCTAAAGCACTTATGAAAATCCTCCTACATTTAAACAACGTATTGACGAATTATGATAGATTCGACAATTGGTTGGACTTTCTCGTTGGGTCTTTTGTCAAGGAAACTAATAAAATAAAAAATTAGTGGGGAGGACTTCTACCCATGTTTGAATTGCATTTTAGCAAAAATATGATTTTATAAATTGTTACCTTCTAATAGAGTGATTTTGTAAAGTTTAATTGAGGTAGGGCATATGTGAGCTATTTGTCTAGCAACAAGGGGTATTTTTGAGCTAAAAAAAAAATAAAGGGCAAAATTATTCTATATCATACAATTTAAGGGTAAACTTGATCTTTTTTTCTCTTTTTATAAAATATGATATGTCGTGTTGTTAGATGAAACATGGAAGTGTGATGGTCTTATAGGTGTACCAGAGCAGAGTGCAATGGAAGTTCACTCAAGTCCTTACTTTAATGATTAAGGCGCAACTACCAAAAATTAATAAAACCCCAAGGAAAAAAAGCTCAAATTCATATCCTAAAAAAACACATGATTGAAATCAAATATGGCATGACAACCATCAGTATGCTCCATTATTTTGTGATCTCAAGATCTATTGAAGAGCGTGAAGCTCTGCTTGCTCCTACAACATCTTGCCATCAAATAATTCAAGAGCAAAATTAACTATGTTGCTTTGATAAAAGAATAAAAAAAAAGTAGGAGCTCTAAATGTTTAATCAATTTTGGTGTAATTTGTTGAACTACGAGAGCAGAGGGAATTCTCAGCCGAATGTGAGTAATTGATGATTACACAATTAGAACAATTTTGAATTTATTTCAAATAAAAAATGAAATTCAGAGCGATTAAGGTTATTGTATTAATTACCTCCATGCTATTAAATATTTTATTTAAGTTCTTTTCGCAGATATCTTAATATGTCGGACAAAACACGAAGAGTATTCCTATGAGGAAACGCTTCCGATACTATAACTAGTGCCCTATTAGCGCATCCCATTAGTAAATAGGTTTGGTCTCATTTATCAGATGCTGATAATATTGACCATTTGGGCATATATGCTGAAATTGACAGTTCAACGTTCTTGGATTATACCTATATATACATATAGAAGCAAGTTGATGACACAAAATGCAAGTCGTGTTGGGAAAATATGATACGTCTATTTTCAAAAAAAACAGTTACACTGAGACCCATAAAAGCACATATACCTTCCTCTATTCACAAAATGTTCTACTGACACTTGAACAATAAGGTTGCGATGCTCATTACTAAACTTGTTGAAGAAATGAAATATGACTAAGGTATCTCTTCTTTATCTCAGGCTGAATCGTTCTAAAGCTAAAAATAGAAAACAGAAAAAGTTTGATCATCAGAATTTTTTTGAAATTGTTTGTATGGAAATTTCCCAAAAATTGAGTGATCAAACCCCTGATGCAATAGTCAAAGGAAAATTTAGCGATCCCAATCTTTAGTTGACTTTTTCCATAAGAAATTGTCATTTAGCATATAACTGAGGCACCAAATTCCCTCTTCGTATGCACATAGTACCAACATAGTTATCATTTGAAGGTAAGTCGAAGGAAGACTGAATTTGCATAAATCAAATATCTAAGAAGGCTAACTGACACAAAGCAACCTGGACAGCATCATGAAAAACTTGGTATTCAGTATCCTAAATTACAGTAACATTGCAACATGGTTAATCAAAGGCTTAGTTTACCTACTTCCCTTCTTTAAACATGACCCCTCATCTTTAGTATTTCCACCTGCCATCCTCGAATAAATAGAAAAGGTCCATATGTTAACTAAATTTGTTCACGTAATAAAACAGTCATTTTATTTGTAAGAATTAATAAAAGTCTTATATATGTAATCAAAGAAAGAAGAATATCAAACATAGTATAGATTCTTGCAATGGACCTTCAAAATTGATCTTCAATTTATCATTTGGATTGATGGTTCCCCCTAACAAATGCCTTGGAACCTGACGTATTGTCCGCTAAGAGCGATTCCACAAACTCTTGATATAGAGAAGCTATTTCAGCCTCTGCCCTCTGCCAATAGAAGACATACATAGTGCGAAAAATGGAAAATCACTCGGCCATTAATCACCCGTCCCATTTCCACAGCAAACTAAAATTGCTATAGCTCATACCTTTTTCTTTGTTTCTTCCTCTTCTCTATGCTTCTCGAAAGGTGTCTTCTTTCGAGCACTCATCTTCTCACCAGATACTTCAATTGGAAAACAAAAATTTCAGTAAACAGGTTTCAGTTCAGAAAACATCATTAACAAAGTAATATTTCAACAACTTGGAAGGCATATTCCTCACCCCCACTCTTTTGTTCTTCCAAAATTTTCTTTGATGAGATTTGTTCTTCCAAAGTTTGTACTAGCCACAAGGGTTCTTGACTTTGCCATGCTCCCTAAGTATAACCATGTGAACACAACTTCGGGTGCGCAAGGAATTTGATGATAGACATCACCATATACGAGTTAAAAGAAGGATTTGAATTTCATTTTAAACCAGAACTTGCCAATGAAGCGTTGGTTTAGGGATAAGCAGGTTCAGGTCGATGAGTTAATACCAAAATATCCAACGGCAAAGTGCAAGACAAAAAATGGCAGCTGGGTGCACTAAAGCTCTCGCTATGCACAAGGTCTGGGAAGGATCCAACCACAAGAGTCTATTGTAGGCAACTTTACCTTGCATTTCTACCGAATTTTATTTTCAAGGCTTGAACCCATGACCTCCTGGTCACATGATCTCCTTCAAAGTGCAAAACAAATGTCATAAATAAAAATCAAACTCCCAGTCCCATTCCCAGCTTCCTAGATAAACTCATACCACTAAATAAGAAGAAGAAAAGATGTTGCTTTTTAGCTAAAATTTTCTCGAAACCCAAAAAGCAATCCATAAAAGAATATAGAAAATAATCAAATTAATAGCGAAAAAGAAAACATAAACAACTACTCAAACCATAATTAACTTTCCAAGAAAATAAACTAAGAAATTGAAGAGAAAATTGGCCATTATTTTGGAGCTTAGAAAATTGAATTCAAGGCTAGCCAGAAAGCACCCATTCTAAACACTTCTAGAGTCCCCCAACTGAAAGATGTTCTCATGTGGTTCATTAGCTCTCCAATTAGCCTTGCGGCTTTTCCTCTTTCTGTTATCTGTCTGATGAATCAGGAATGGGACTCGCGAGTGGTGAGTTACTCTGATTTTGTGCTAGCACTTTTTGGGCTTTTGACCGGTGATCTCTTGGGGTGATTTGCAAGGATGACCCTGCAGGTGGTCTTGAACAATAACAGAAAATGACTTAAAAATTATTGGACTAAACTAAACAATTTGAACTACTCTTCTTAAATGAAAACCTAGCTAATTTAATGGTTAAGTGCAACCCCTCAAGCACTCAGTATAATCTTCTTAAGCCTTCGAGTCCATTCTTGTATCATTCCCCATTACTTAAATCACATCTTCTTTTAGGCCCTTCCAATAAAACAAATTGGAAACTCGCTTGTACGTATTCTCAATGCCAGAGTGGCCGCCAACAGGTTTCTCATGCCAGATTTGGAGGATCTCTTCCCTCAACACTAGATTTGCACCCACAACCAACTTGCCCTTCCTTCTGAGTTGTTGATTCACAAGAGTGAACTCCTTGACCCTTAAATCTTGAGATTGTACCTTGATCAAAAGCTCCTTGATACTAGAATCTTCAGCCCAACCATCCTTGATTCTGTAAAATAATTGAGTCATTCCAGGGATCACAACCATGGTGGTCACCTCTGCTAGTTGCACTCTAGACAAGGAATCTGCTGCTTTGTTCCCTCTTCCCTTCTTGTATTCAATCTCAAAGTGAAATTGCATCAACTTTGCAATCCACTTCATCTGAGAGCCTGTATGCAGCTTTTGTTCTAATAAGAACTTTAAGGCCTTCTGATCAGTTCTCACAATGAACTTTTTCCCCATCAAGCACTGTGTCCATTTAGTCACAGCTAAGACCAAAGCCAATAGTTCCTCTTCATACACAGATAGTCCTTGGTGCCTCATAGATAGCCCATTGTTGAGATATGCTATTGGATGCCCTTTCTGCATTGGCACAGCTCCAATGCCATAGTCACATGCATGTGTCTCCACAATGAACACAGCAGAGTTATTCAGTCTAGCTAAAACAAGTGTTGAAGTTAGTGCTTCCTTCCGCTTTTCAAAAGCCTGAGATGCCCTTTTAGACCATTTGAACCCAACTTTCTTCAGTAGATCATTCAAAGGCTTGTTAATCACTCCATAATGTTCGATAAATCTCCTGTAATAACCTGCTAAGCCTAAGAACCCCCTATGTTTCTTCAAATTATTAGGCAATGGCCATTTTCTGACAGCATTGATCTTCTTGGGGTCAGTTGCTACCCCTTTAGCAGATATAACATGTCCCAAGTATTCAACCCTACTGGCCCTAAAAGAGCATTTGGCTTGTCTTACGCACAACTTATGTTTCATCAGTAACTCAAAGGTCATTCTGATATGACTCAGGTGTTCGGCTAAACTTTTGCTATACACTAGAATATCATCAAAGAAGACCAATATGAACTTCCTGAGCTGCTCTTTAAACATATGATTTATCAGACTTTGGAAGAAGGATGGAGCACTGGATAGCCCAAAGGGTATGACCAAATACTCATAATGGCCTGCATGTGTTCTAAAGGCTGTCTTAGCAATGTCCTCCTTAGCCATCCTTATTTGACGATAACCAGCTCTTAGATCTATCTGCTAGCTGATAAGCTTGAGGCAAAGAAAATGGTCTGTGGTTTTAAACAGAAAAGCCTTCTTAGATCTCAAACCAGTAATGAAGCTACTGACAACATAATCCAGAAGGATTGTTAACCTAGTCATGATCTTATCAAACTTATTTTAATAATCCTTCACAGAACCAGTCTGTTTAACCAGCTTAAGTTCAGCCATGGCATCCTCAAACTCAGTTCCAAAACTGTCCATGAGAGCATACATATTCATCCCAAGTGGGATATGGTAGGTGTTGCCTACTCTTGCTGTAAGCTGGATGCCACTCTATAGCTAGACCATCAAAATGCAGTGAAGCAACTCTTACCTTCTGATTGGAAGGTATCTCATCTAGAGAGAAATACTGATCCACCTTGTAGATCCATGACCTTAGATCTGTTCCATTGAACCTTGGAAACTCTATCTTGGATAGCCTAGACATAGGGTGAGTGAAGTGATCCTGATTGTTAGGCTGGCTGAGGTGCTCCTCCTCCCAAACCTCCTGCTCGTATCTAGCCATGAAAACCTCCACACGGCATTTGAGTTGGTGCCCCAGTATGCATTTGGTATGGAGCTGAAGTTCCTGGCCCCATGTGCCCTGTAGATCCTACCCCCATAGCAGGCTTTTGATGACCATGTCCTCCTAATGGTGTCTGAAATTGGGTAAAGACCCCTTCCAAATTGATATCCACCAAGTGTAACCATAGCTGGTGTCCCTCCTATATGTGAAGCAGAAACCCAAGCCATAGACTGGCCAGAAAGATTGTAGATCTCTCCATGTCCTTCATTTTCCTCTATAGCTTTACCCTTATCCATTCTCTAGACAGCCTCTAAGAATTCCTTTAGCTCCGCAAAAGATTTCTCATGTTGGTTTTCTATTGGTTTTACCTGACTGAGAAGTTAGCCAACTCCATGGTCAGTCTATCAAGCATGTCTTTGATTCCTATTATTTCATTCGCCATTTTTGTTTTCCCACATAGCTCAAGAGAGTACTGTGATACCAAATGATGCAACTAAGCTAAGGAAAGCAATGAAACAGTAAATAAACCATGCAGAGAAAAGAGGAGCAAAGGAAAAGTGTAAAGGACAAGCTATTCTGTATTTAGCTAAACAATTCTTTGCATAATCTGCAACAAGAACAATCACAGTACTTAAATAGCCAAGACATTCCTTGGAGACAGTATGAAAACATAATTGCCCAGCATTGGACCTAAAGTGTCCAATCCTCAAACATATCAGGCAATTTGGACAATAACAGAAAATGACTTTAAAACTATTGGGCTAAACTGAACAATTTGAACTGCTCTTCTTAAATAAAAATCTAACCAATTTAACAGTTAAGTACAACCCCTCAAGCACTCAGTATAATCTTCTTAACCCTTCGAGTCCATTCTTGTATCAGATCCTGTATTACTAAATAATACTAGTGGACTATGTTAATATATCTCTAACCTGATCCCTTAGAAGATTCATAAGGAAGTGCAAAAACTTGGAGAGACTATTGAGTAGTCAGGTTTTAATCTGAAGCAATAGCAATATTGCTTTGGAGAATGCAATCAAGTGGCAGATAGACTCGCTTCTCTAAGGCATACATGCGCTCAACCTCGTTTAATTCGTTACACTTCTCTTAACTACCTAATCATATTAAAGGATTCTTGACCGTAGATAGATGGAACCTCCCTGCTATCTGGATTTTCAACATGAAAAAGCAAGAGAACCATCTTCACGAATCTGGATCTTCTGTAGATGTAGGATTTTTGGAGGAAACCCACCTCTAATTTAGGCGTTTTTTCATACGCATCTAGGCTTGAAGCCTTTGTATAGTACCAATGTCTTTGTTTGTTTAGATAGGTTAGTATCCTACAACCTAATTAACTCGCTCAAATTATGTGTAATACCTTTTGGAAGATGAAAACAAGTGCACTTGGTTTAAAAAAGAAAAAACTTTACGAAATTGGAATGTGATATTCTTGAAATGCTTCTCTTACTCTTCAATTATTTGACATTTCATTCATGATTTCAAAGATCCTACGTGTTCTTCCCCTGAACCAAAAACCCCAACATTTTGGTGTCGATATAAAATCGGATGCAAAGATGTATTAAGCAAGTGAATATATAATACCATTACTCTTTTTGTAACAATAAAATACTACTAATAACTCCGCTATCTAAAACAAAAACACAAACACCTGACAGACAAAACTATTCATCACCCTCAAATCCCCCGCCAATTTCACAAATCTTATCCCAAAACCCCTTCTCCACAGGCATAACAGACAACCTAGACTGTTTAAAAAGCACAAAACCTTTCAACCCTGGATCCTTTTTCATCTCGGCAAGGTCCACAGGCCTCTTCATCTCTCCAACCGCCTTGACATCCACGGCGCCACCACTGTCAGTGTCATCTGTGTACCATTCACGCGTCACTGAGACAACACCAACCACGCGCCGGGCTTTGGACCCAGAGTGGTAAAAGAAACAGAGATCTCCCACATTCATGGACTTCATATACTTCTGGGCTTGCTTGTTTTTCACTCCATCCCATTTTGAAATGCCACCATTAGCTTCTTGATCTTCCCATGACCACTCTCCTGGCTCTGTTTTCAGTAACCAATACTCTGTCTTTTTCCCCATTTTTTTTTATCACCTTTGAGCTTCCTCATTTTTCTATTCCTTTTTATATTACTTATAATTTGTCTGGGGACGCTCAATTTTTTAATGGCGGGAGTCCAACTGCTTTGGCGCTAAATATGCTTTTCTCTTTTTATTTTAATTAATAACTCGCTTTTTAAATTTTTGGGGTTGACATCTGTTGATGAATAATGAAAAGGAGAATTACAACAGCGAAGATGGATGAAATTACAAACACAACCAATTTATATGGGGCTTCTTAACTTAGAAAAAAAAAATCATAAAAATTGTCATATGTATATATTAATAGATACAGGCGGCATACAAGTACGAACTCAATATCTATTTTTTTTATTTTAATTTATATAAAATAAATAAAATTTAAGGAGTCAATTAAATTTTAATTTTTTTTGATATTTTAAGTTGTTAATTATTATGATTTATAATTTTTTTTATGTATATATTACTTTTCTTTTCCCAATTTATGTGGCATCAAGAAAATTTTGAACTTTTTATTGTGATTTATATCATTTTTATCTTATTTTCAAACAATATATGTTACTTCATCTATCTCATATTAATTTTAATTTGTAGTATTTTTATATATTTTGTAAATATATAAAATAAAAAGTAAGAAATAAAATAAACAAATTCAAATGGAAGAACTATCGAAAATTTTACATGTCCACCTAGTACCTTTTTGAGCATCTCACGTGAATTATAATTTTTTTAAATATATATATCAATGCCTTTTCAAATTTAAAAAAGGGACAAAAGTAACAACAAAAATTTTAATAAAAAACAGCATGGCTAAAAGCATGGAAGTCCTTTGCTTTAACCACGAAGCTAAAAGCTATTGAAGGACTCTTACTCATAAAAAGACAAAATAGAGATGATGAAACAAACAGTTGAAATAACTCAATTAAAAAAAATAAATATTTTATATAAAAGATTTTAATAGAAATATAAAATTATAATTTTAAGTAATGTAAATATTAGTTGGATAATAGGAGAAATAATTTTTTAAAAAAAATTAAAACATTATAGTAAAACTTTAGATGTCATTATTTTGAAAAATCAAGAAATATAAAATTATTATTTTAAGTAATATAAATATTAGTTGAATTATTGGAGAAATAATTTTTTTTTAAATATTAAAACGTTATAGTAAAACTTTATATATCATTATTTTGAAAAATCATGAACAAATCACCAAATGAGTCTAAATGATATCATACAAAAGCATAGAGATGAATTGTGTTGTGGGCCTAGAGAAGTTAAAACTTGTATAATTTTTAGAAATTTCATACTGTAAGAGATAAATTTAATTTGTCTCTATCATTTTCAATATTATCAAAAAATTTTAAAAAAGATGTATTTGTGATACATAAGCAATCATTTGTTGATACTTGCGAAAATATGGCAGTTGAGTTTTATAAGAAAATTAAAACTCAATCAATTATTTAAATCTCAAGATTCGCGCTAATCAAGAATATTCCCAATGTAAGATAATTGATTTGTTGCAAATCAGTTTATTTGTGATAATAAAATTTCCTGTTGAATAATTGTGAATTATTTCTTGTATATATAAAAAAAATTATTTGTATTTATTAAGATAGCAGGTAAAAAATTTACCTTTGTTAAGATTATAGTATGTATTTGGAATTCCTGAATAGGGAAATCCATTTTCAAGTATCAAATATGTAGATCAAGCAACTAACTTTTAAGTATGAAGTTTTTACTAGACCAAAGAAAATAAGTTATAAGTTGTTTGGTAAGCACAATAACTCCTTCTTAAGGTATCAAGTACTAAAATCAAATACTTATTTTCAAAGTAGCAAGTATCTAAAACACAAAAAAATATAAATTTGATGCCCAACTGGTATCAATTATCGTTTAATTGATACCTAAATATAGTCTATTGTGATTTTTATTTGAGAAGACTATAGGTATCATATATATGGATATGTTAGTGTGATACTTGATAACATATCACTAGTGAAAACCCTTTACAAGTATCAAGTTCCTAAATTCATGCTTTAATTTTAAATATCAATTATATACAAAACAAAGTAAAAGCTCTCTTGACATATAAAATAAACAAATGTTACTGAAAATCAAAGACATATTATCTAAATGGAAGTATCAAAATATCTCAAATTATAAAGTATTACAAGGTATCTAAACTTTGTATTAGGTATTGATAAAAAAAGAATTTGAAGAAAATGAAAGTATAAGATGAAAAAAAAGATAAATATTAATTTGATTCAAGGCATAAATACAACAATAAAATTACAATCAAGTTAAACTATGTTGTTGAATTTGATACAACGAAATAACCTTTTCAATTTTCATAACATCCAACTTGATATAAGAAGTTTTTTGAATTATAGTTAATACAATGAAATTTCAAGAGTAATGAAGTACGAAAATCTTCCTTTTCGTAGTCAAAATCACGTCCCGGATTAAGAACAAGAGGAATTTCTCGATTTGTAACACTTTCTCCATTTGAACATTCATCTCCAACTCAGTGAGAACTTGAGTAACTTTGTCAACTTGTAGAGATTTTTCTATTTGAGATACTAACTGTGTTTGAACAACATTATCGGACTGGGGAAGATCTCTAATTGTGTGAGACCTATATTAAAAGACGGATTAAAATCCATACAAACACAAAAAATCAAACGATGAAGAAGAACAAATTCAATAAGGACCAAAAATTCTAAAAGAAAAAAAAGAAAGAAAAAAGATGAGAATGATAATCTGTTCAATAATCTTAGGGTTCAAAAAGGGAGAGAAAAATTTGAAAAGGAAAGAAATAATTATGTGAAAATTAATTCTGGGTTAACCTTAATTTGAAATTAATTATGGATACTTGTCTAATGCATAGTGATTGACAACTAATTGGACTTTAAATCTGAAAATTCAAAATAGTCATAATAATAGGCTAGTAAAAAATTAAATGAGAAAGTTAATGATAAGTATCAAATAAGAGGAGAGAGAATGTAAAAAAAATAAAAAATTTGTAATTTTTTTAAATGATAGAGAATTTTGGAGATTATAATAAAATAAGTTGTGTATTTGTATAATTTTTTCTTCAAATTTTAACCATTAGGCTGGTAAGTAACTTACTACAGAAGTGGACAAAAGTTGTATCATGAAACTAAGGTCGGCGTCGGAATCGGTACCGGAACTACCGGTCCGGCACGTATCGATACCGGAATCGAGTTCCAGATGGCCGAAATCGGCTGGAACCGGTAACACCGGTAGACTCAACGAGTACCTTCCCGGTCCGGTATAATTCGGAGCCGGATCGGTTTACCGGAAATCCGAAAATTTAAAAAAAAAAATTGTTTCAATTTGGGTTTAACCCACATTTTGGGTTTCCATTTGGGTTTAACCCATGTTTTGGGTTTAAAATTTCAAACTTCAAATTTTATTTTTTTATTTTAAGTTTGATAAAACTTGAACTAATTTCAAATTTTCAAAAATCAAACTTCAAATTTAAAAGTTTTTTAAATTTATAAATTTAAAGTTTAAATTTGACTATTTGAGTAGGAATTGTAAATCAACATAATAATTTCAAAAAAAATAATAAGACGAATAGCCTATAATTTTATTATATTGATACTTACTAATTTAATGTTGTACAAAATACATATATTTGTAAAGATTCGAAATAACCTAATTTACACAG
>JBCEWC010007581.1:0-21209 GCA_038996855.1 Solanum aculeatissimum | reverse complement strand
TTGACCTTGAAGCATGGAAAAGTCATTGTTTTGTTCTTTGCTGGCTAGCAAACATTTGCTATAAATAGCAGCATCTATTTCAGCAAATGACCACAACTGAAAAAGGGTTCCTAATACTATTAAAGAGGTGTAGCGATATATGTTCTCTAGGTGATCGCTTGAAGAATAGTATGTATAGGAATTGAGGGTGTGTGAGAAAAACATTATGTATTGTATGGTGTAACAATTTCCATATAGTGAATATTTTTCCGGTGGCCCGTGATTTTTCTCCAATTTGAGAGTTTTTCACGTTAAATCTTTGTGTCATTATTCTCTTTAAATATCTCTGTTATTTTTCTACTTAAAAATAAACCTGGGGAAGGAAAAAATTATTTTTTTTCTCAACAATCACAACCTCACAAGTACTTCACATTTCTTATAAGTTTTGGATATAATAATTCCTCCTTCACATTCTTTTAAATCATTTCATTCTTACACAGTAAAATAAGATCACATCACCCAAATCCAATCACGGGGAAAACAAATCTTATCAGTTGTTTTTGGGGGAATGGGTATATTAAAAAAGTAAGTTGGTGGGCTTTATCCTTTAAGGAGATGCACTAACAAGGTATCACCTCAAAAGGGCTGAAAGGTGAAGGTCAAACCAAATGCAAAAAGAATGTGAGAAATTGAAATGACTAGTCTAATATATGATGATTTGTCTAAATTTTATGTTGTAATTATAAAATAAAAAAAAAGTGTGATGAGATGAATATGATCCGTTAACAATTAAAATTGAATCTAAATCGTAAAAATGAAGAAGTTTCTTTTTCTAGTAATCGTATTTTAAACGAAGGTAGCTTAGATAGATATCATCATAATGTAGCAAGTAGTGCTACTTATATGTTGTGTAACAGCTCAAGAGATAGCATGGGACTATGTGCATTTTGGATGATTACTCAACAGTCAATTGAAAGAGGAAAAGACGACATTCTTTCTAAAAGTTGTAAAGTGATGAACAAAAATTGAAAGAGAAAAGACAAACATGCATGCATTCTTTGGTTTAAAGTTACTAACATTCTCTAATAAAAGGGTTCATACTTTGTTGGTCCAACACCCACGTGTGACTGATTGGCTGACTTTGCAACAATCAGTTTCTCTGCTTTTGTGCTGCTTCAAATGCCTTTTTAGTTCTAATGGGTAACAGTCTCACTAATTTAGCTTCCTATTTTTACTGGTAAATTCTATGTGAATTCAAGATTTTAATTTTTCTGAAGATCGATTCATATTATTTGTGTCCTAGTAGGATATCTGCATATCTCTTTAAAATAACCTTAATCCTAAAGATTTATCTAAACTATCCGTTATTCCTTATTAAATGTCTCACTTAATCAACACTACACTAATATAATAAAGGGAATCTAGAAGAAGAAAAAGAAAAAAATAAACTATATATAGCCGTCATCTAAAATATTAGGATCGGAAGGATAATGATAATTCACACAACCTAGAGTTTTACTTTAACTTGATCTACGAATAAAATAAGTTGCCTAACATATTTTTGTGTAGTAAAAGTAACAAGTAAGGAATACATTATTTTACTTAGAAACATCAGGCTCAAAGGTGAAAAAGATCACGATTTGTACCGCTATAAGATTTACTCGATCCCATATTCATTAAATTCAACAAACCTATCAACTGAATGATTAATCACAACCTAGGTAATCTAAGAGAGCATTAAGAAATATATTAGCTATGCCCATGGCAGAAAACCTATTATCTCGGGGACGTGGCTTAATGGTTAATTAAGAGAGAATTATGAAATATATTATTGGGTAATTTATTTTTAGTTGTCCAAATCATGATACCAAAAATTATTTAATACTTATATCGATGGAAATTAACAAATACTCTATTAAATTAATCAAGACATACATAATTGACTTTGTCACGATCGACCTAAAATGAAATAAATAAATTATAAAGTATGTCTTGGGAAGTCAAGCTCTAACAATATCCAGAAACTGACAGACATGCTCACAGACCAATTAATAAAAGACATAAGTATATAGATAATAGAGCTTCATTAATGATCATCTCATATGACGCCACACTTAACGCTGATTCTATTAATTAACTCCCAAGATATCACCATTAGTCTCCCAAATTAACTTTTGTTGCTCTACTCTCAACTTTAATAATCAATTAATACGAGTATTTTCTCAGTAACTAATTTTATGTTTTTGAGAAATTATTTAGATAATAAGAGTCTCTCATCCAAATAAAATTTAAAGAAAATAAAAATAGAGAGAAGTCAAATTGAACAAATTTATTTATTTCTATTTCTCGAAACCATACTAGTGGTAATATAATTCTAATTTTGTTTCTTTGGATACCATAGCCGTTTAGATAAAGATGAGCCATATTTTAATGCATAGATAAATGTACACTTTTGTTTTGTAATTGTGTGAATCTAGACGAGACAAGAAAGAACTTTCTAAAGACTTTGGAAATCTTACCAAGCCATATTTCCTCAAAATTTAAAAATGCAAGAGCAAATTTTAAAACACAAATTACCTAACTGTATAAATATTTTACTGCATAATAATTAAAGTCTGTTTGAAAAAATCAGTGTTTTAGGACCGGACGCAGTTTATAATATCCACAATTTCATCATGCAAGGAGTTGGATTACTGTAGATAAGAATTGTAGCAAATTAGGACTTCTTTAATATTTTGAATTTTTAGGAATTCTGTACCTTCTCTTTTCCTTTAAATACAATGTATGTCTTAGTTTCGGATGCATCTTGATATATTATGTCTCGATTTTGGATACAATGCCTTTATTATTGTATATAATCAAAAGCTTCAATACCTCATGATGCCCGGTGTGTGATGTAAGTTTAAATTTGATGTTTTATCAATAAGGTGGCCTATATGATATCTAGAGTATGTGATTAGATGCATAGTTTCCATGCTATTTAGGTGCATGTTGTATGAAAGCATTTAAATTGGGGATAATTACAGGGTATTGAAAAAAATTATTTACACAAAAAATAATTCACTATTTATTTATTTTCTTAAAATGGCCATCGGCCATGTTTATTATCAAATGTAGCCTCTCGGCTATTTAGTTTGCTTAGGAAATGGTAAATTGTCATATCTTTGGTGGCTGACCACCATATTTCTATTTTGTTTTTTAAAATATATTTTTTTTTTAAGTCAAAAGCATTACATGTTTGGTCAATTGTGCAAATACCCATATTGGGATGGTTTTTTTTTTAATTTCTTTTATTGGTAGTGCTATTTTTTATTTCTTTTTTTTTATTTTTAATTCTTTATTTTGACCATTTAGTTTTTCTTTTTCCTTTTTTTTTTAGCTGAAACTTTTTTTTCCTGTGCTAGATAATTTGCCCAATCCATCCAAAATTTTACGGGTTGGGGTAAAGATAATTGGGTTCATTCTCAACCCGTTCAAGCCTTAACCTATTTTAAAAAAATCTTCAATTGAGCCTAATTTAATCTCCACTTTCAACCCGTTCTAAGGCTCTTTTTGCATTGATGTAATATATATTTTCTATCAACTTAGTCTTTTCTATCATTTATCTATCTATTTGTAACTTTTTATTTTTACTTTTTGAGTTAAAATTCAAATAGTGATTATAAAATATAAATAATAATATTTTAAAATTATTGAGATTGAGCATGTCTTGACCCAACCGATTTTAGCCCAACCCGTTTGAATCCAAACTAAATTTGACCATTCATAACCCAATCCAATTTCTATTTCAATTCATTTTAACATTCTCAATTTCAACTCAGTCCACCATATCCCTATTAAACTCTATGATGCTAGAATTATCTATTTTCTTAAATTCCAATGTTCACATTATGATCTCAAACACCCAGAAGTTCGTGTAATTATGAAAAGTTGCAACATTGTTAGATTTATCTGAAACTCTGCCTGTGTAAATTTGCTCATAGTTCAGGTGCCACGCCAAGATAAAAGGAAAAAGGTTGCTCCAGGCTAGCAGCCAATGCCCAACGTGCATAATAGATACTGTTGTTGGAATAACAAGCATACAATTTAGACCTGTTTTTTAGTAAGCTAATCCAGTGACTAGTAATGGAAGATGAGACACAAAAAAAACCCAGCAAACACCACTTATGCAGAAATTTCGCCAAATATATTTCCCATAATGGACTTGAAACCAAAAGTTCCAAGGGAGCATTGAGTACACAACGAGAGAAGGGTGACGGAAAGGACAGTAAGAAAATACATAACTACCTACCGTGAAGAAGCCAAGTAAAGGCTATACATTTTAAATCTGGACCAAAACTAAGCAATTCTTTAAGACAATTCTTGTCCTCTAACAGGGCAACTCAAAAAATTTCAAAAACAGAAGAGGATCATCTCAACTCTCTTAGAATAGCTTAGTCTCTTTTCCTTCTTTTTTTTCTTTTTCAGAGCTGTACACTTGGTTCAAAAAAATCAGCTACTCAATAAGGTCAATTCCTATCAATGAGCTCAGCAGGCAAGTTAAGATCAAAAAAGCCACCACCGGAATCCTTTCTTGTACGCTTCCTTGAGGAGCATCCACTCTCATCTGAAGTCCCACAACCTGATGACTGAACCAATTCTATGGAACCTCCTGCAAGATGTACAAGAAGCAGTACAATGTTCAAATACTAACTCTTTTTCTGGTTATAATGTACAACCTGCATTACCAAAACAAAGAAAAAAAATGAAAATAAAGGAAACAAACTTGGATAAACAGTCACTCTATCTCCCAAACAACCCTCCCTCCAAAAAAAAAAAAAGAACAGAGGGAAGATGTATCCTGGAAAAGAGAATGAGGGGGAAGAGGAACAGAGGCAATAACAGAAGCATGTCTAAAGAAAATGGGCATTTCACACTACAAATTAGTAGTGTAATATTGAACCGAGTAAGATTTAACAGAATAAAATAGCCATCATTAACCATCGCAAAGCTCTACCATGGAAGGTAAAAACTGATGTATGGTGACTGTGACTGTTAAGAAGAGACATTTTCAACACTGACAGATCAGAATTATAATATTGAACTCATATGCTTGATCAAAGTTACTAGAACAGTGAAATATTTTTGCAAATGACCTAGCTCTTGCCTAATGCTTAACAAATTCATCACATAAAATAATCAAGGACATCTCTATCATAGTTTAGTTCCTGGAGATGAGACCTTCTACCATTACCTCTCTCCTTCTCCGAGAGGAAACAGACAGTTTGGGCAACTACCAATCACGACATTTCTCTCTCTTTCTCTATTTTTTACAAGTAAAATTTACCAATGACCGCATTTTCTTTTAATTAAACATACTACTTTCTCATATTAGCTAGAACCAAGGCTACTTTCTCTAATTCTCCAACTCTCTCATCACTCCAACTAGCACCCACTACCTTGAACAGCAACAACATAGAACATCACTTCTCTTAAGATGACAAATAAAGAAAGGCAACCTGCTTTCTTTGACAATTTCCTTAATCATTTTTCTGATATACATTATTCACCTTTATCTAAGGATTAACTGGTCGAGGACCATTCTCCATAAACAGTTTACTGGTCCACCAGCTCAATTGAATGATGATGATGCAAAGCATTATTGAATAATAGAATGTCTAAACTGCTTAAAGTAAAAACCATCACAAACAACTAATAGCATGTCTACAACACTTAAATACCGTTCTATTGTGTGGGGTAAATTATATGGGGGGAACAAGTCTGATGAGGTTAACTATGAGATGATGTAAAGTACTTGTATCACTTGTAAGAGCAATCAGAATTGTAAAGGTAGACACAATAAACTACCACACCCCAGAAGGCAGAGATGACGGATCTACATAGGTACTCTGGCATGAGAGAGGATGGAAACTTCACCATTTGTCTGATCATGAACTTTTTGACATGCAATGTTGTTGTTTGCTTTGGCACTCCGGACCCCATTAAGCTCTGTTGCTCTCTCAATGCCCTTTGACTGGTATGGAGCTATATTGTGACTACTGAACTGTAGAGCTCCCAATAGATCAGTCTCAATGCATTCATACCTGCAAATCAGTATTACCATCAGTTTCTCACTAAAATTACCAATAACTTAGGACACCTAGATGCGTGCTTACATTTTCTTACAGAGTGTATCAATTACCACAGAGAGATTCAAGACTTGCATCCTCATTTCCATAATCTCTGTCTCTTCGTAATCATCAAATGGATCCTCAAAAACTTTTGATAACTTTTCAACATTTGACTCAAGCTGCTGCTGCTGGTCCTCAAATAAATGCTGTTTTATTTCCTTTTCCTCGTTCGTCATTTCATCCTTGAATAAGTCATCACCAAACATATAAAACGCAAATGGGTATGAAAACGAGAGAGCCCGTCTTGATCGGAAAAGCCTGTAAAGTCCATTTGTAACCCAACTAAAATCTCTCAATCTTGAATCCTTTGATTCCAAATTTGCTACCTTATCTTTTATGGTCTCCCTCAGACGAGACTCCTGTGTAAAAGAATCTGTATGAGCTTTATAACGATTGTGATAATGCATGTAGCGATAGAGATCACGCTTAGCCCGCTCAGACTTCTTCTCCTGATCTTCTTTATAACGACCACAGCTGTGACCAGCAATACTCGACCAAGTATGATCTCGGCCAGTAGCTCCACCACATAGCCAACTACAGGAGAAAGAAAAATGCAACAAGATCAACCAACTAAACTAGAAAGGAAATTTCCTTTAGTGCTGGTGTAAGTAATGCCAAACAACACTCAAAGAAAGAGTAGCTAGTAAAACATATGGCTGGAGTTAAATGTTTTAGCTGTGCTGCTAATTCAGTTTCAAGAGTCTCATGTTTCCCAAGAAAGAGTTGTTGAACCTTTAAAAAGAACTTTAAAAAATACTAAAGAACAAAAGGCTTTAAGAAATTCATCTAAATGACGACGAGTTCTAACATCTTTTTTCAACTTAAAAACGAAATGAACACAAGTGTGGAACGCCATTATCACATCACAAGAACAGAAAATTCATCAGAACGACATAAAAACAAGTTCTATAAAAGCATCTAATGCAAACAATAATAAGCAAATTTTGTAGTTCAAACATCAATTACTACTGCTTCATTAAAAGAAAAATTAACTAGTACTACTACCTCAATCCCAACTAACTAGAGTTGGACGTATGAATCCTCACATTCATGTTATACATTTTAACCCATTTCATTCCAATAATCAACAGTTTGGCTTTCCTACCACTAAAAAATTCTCTACATTTTCTACCGACAACACATTTTACTCTAAAATAAGATGTCAACAAGAAAAATAAGTTGTATCATATAGAATGTACAGGTAATAGTATTACCACAACAACATTATTAATAGCTTCACTATTTCTGACCAACTCTCTCTCCTTTCTTTTATTTCACGCTTCAAAAAACCACCTTAACTTGTCAATGCAAACAGACTTCAATTTGCATCAATTATTCAATACAGGGAAAAAAAAAAGGAGAATGAGATGAACTTTCCAACTATCTCCAAGTCCAAAAATTAACCTGCTCTCCTTGGTTATAAAATAAAAATGATTTAACATATTTTATGGTATCCAGTCGTAAAGCCTAGGGATCTTTTAGCAAGTACTTGTAGTCTTGTATATCTTAGTTCAAAGATATGTTAGTTGCAAACATATCATGATTGATGAAACTAACTTGGGAGTGAACCAAAAAAAGATTCTAAGATAAGAACATGACAGAATCTTAACCAAAACTTTTAGGCAATGATTAGAGTAGCCAAGGCCTTTACCAATCCGCTTTAGAACTTACAACACTTACATGGGACAATTTTATATCTTAGCAACCTCGTACACAAGTAATCCAATTTTAGATTCATAAACAGGCTTTATTGCAAATTTATGAGAGTATGAATATGCGCACCAGGCAAGAGAATTTAAAAATCTAACTCAAAACTTTTAAGTTAAGGTGGAGAAGAATAAAATCTTCATAAACCTCTTAGGAAGCCGTTACACAGTCCATATAAAGACAATTATATAACTCAACACAGTTCAAGTAAAGACAATATAAGCATTGTAAGTTTAGCCAATATAATAAAAATGAGGTTGAATAAGATTAGACAAGGTTGTACTATTTTAGTGCCTAAAACGTATACAATGAAGATATTTAGACTCAATCTTTTGGGAATAATATCATGATAGATGATGCAATTAAATAAGATGCTTAAAATGAAGAGTGCTAAAGGAGTATTATGTGAAAAGAGAATACCTAGTGTAGAGAAAATCTTAGTAACAATTGTAAGACCAACAATGTAAATAGTGCATATTGGCCACTAAATTAAGCCATACCCATAAGATAAATGCTATAGCAGTGTCAACACTCTTAAGATATATGTGCAATCATTCAAGAGTAGACAACACTAGAAATCATCAATATGACGTGGTGCAAGTAGAAACATGAGGATGAATGAGATAAGATCACTGAGATGATTGAGATATGTCCTACATAGACATCCAAATGCACAAGCTCGTAGCACTGACACCATGATCACTGGAGATATTAATATGGGACAAAATAAACTTAAAATTATGTGGAGGAAAAGCTGTCTCAAAATGCATATAATTTCACTCACGCGAACTTAGTAAAGCACAAAAAACAATGTAAACAAAGTATATATTCAGAAGATACCAACTAATTGAGATTAATGTTTAGCTATTATTGGTATACTTACATGTGTTGACAAGAACCTTTTGGGTTTGGTTAGAGATTGTTAGTATTGAAATAAGTGTGAGTTCTAGAATTTCTAGTTTAAGAAACCTTAATTAAAGACTGGGATGTTGTACCATGGGCTTTCGGGAAAAAAAAGTGAAGCCACAGGGCACGGGATGTTGCCCCTCCATCCCTAATGTGGGTGATTTGAGAAGAGAGGAATATGATTAGCATTAGAAGGGGTCGAGAATGGCATTGTACACTTGAGGATCAGCTTCTTTTGGCGCACCCACCCACCACTAAGGTTAGTTGTTAATGTTGTGTGGTACACCGATGACATTCCTACTTGTACAGATGAGTAGTTGACTTCCATAGAGAATCAAAATTAGGCTCCCTACTTTTTGGTATGTCTCTGAAGTTCTTTTTCTCCCATCATCAATAAAACTATTTACTTTATTGAAAAAGAAAACAAAAAGGAATCTTAACTAAAGACAAGACAGTCCTAGAAATCCAAATTCTTCCAACGAAAGATCAATACAACTAAAGATAAAGTTAACTTCAAACTAGATTAAAATTTTGGATTGCCCCCAGGTTTTAATCTAGTGGTAAGAGTGCAGCAGTGAGTGATGTCTGACTTAGGCGCATGTCATGGGTTCAAACCTTGCCGCAGATAAAAGTCTGGTATTTGAGTGGAGAAGGACAGAGGGGTGGGCCCATTGTCTGCTGAGTTTCGGATTCTGCACCACTAATCTTCGGGATATCAGTTATAACAGAAAGTAAAGGATCAAATCAGACCCTGATCCTAAAATTCCAAAAGGAATCTCAATCTTTCAGGTTTTTCAAGCTTTTTAAAGTACAAGGTAAAACAAAAAGTTGTGCCATCAAGCCATGTGCTCTGCAAATGCGGTACCAATAGTGCTGCCGTGTGTCCAGATTGTTTTGTTCATCAATAACATCAGAACAAAATTTCAGTTGCAAGAAATCTAGGGACAAAATATACATCAAGAATAAACTCACCAAAATGCTTGCCCACAAATGCAGCTAACTAAGTTGCAACCCCCATTCTTCTCAACAGGTTTGTGACACTTTGGACAAGGCTTAGTGTGAACTGTAATCCAATTAACAGTTTCTGATTCGTCTCGGCACTTCTTGGTCCAAAGTTCCCACATCCAGCATGAACAAGGCGAATGTGCTTCTGATAAGCAACTGAAACAGAACTGTAAGCCACATGAGCATTCTACTTCACAAAATTCATCATTTTCTACCCGTATAGCATTCCCACAATGAGGGATACTTGGACACCACTTCACCATTTTATTGTCCTCAATGTATGATTCAAGGAGAAACCGATCAAATTTCTCTGCCAAATCAGGATGCCTTTTACTAACTAGCTTTCTGATAACAGCTTCATCACAAATAGCAAAGCATTTATGAGCCATGCACCTTATTCTCTTACTCTGCCCCTCCTTTATTTTCACAATGAAATGCTCTGTCCAACCTAAACAAAGAAAATGAGAATTAGTCTATTACCAGCACAAAAATGAAAATAAGTAGCAGAAAAATTTGTAATTTGATTAGCATGTAACAAAAAAGAGAACACTGAAACTAAACTACTTCAGTTATACAGGTCTTAAGAAACCAAATGTAGACATCATTTGAAAATAAAAAGAGCACACCTTTTGATATAGAAACAAAAAAACCCTTATAAATCTTAAAAACAGCAATATACCCAGTTGTAGTCTTACAAAGTGGGGTCTAGGCGGATAGGACCTTACCACTACCTCAAAGGTATAGAGGTTGTTTCCCATAGACCCTCTCTGCCCATACATCTTAAGAACAGTTGAAACAAAATTGTATTTTACGCTAAATAGAACCAAAAGGCGGAAAAACTAGGATTAATGAGTTTAAAAGAAGTAGAATGAAATCTAGTTGAATCAATAAACAACCACTGGTTCTACTCAGAATTAGTTCTCACAGGCATTGCAGAAGCAGTGACCACAATCCATTTTCGTGACCTCACTCCCTGCTAACTCCTCCATGCATATATCGCACATCACAGTCGAAGAGGACACAGACAAGTCAACATCAATTTCTTCAAGAACAGTTACCCCTGCTTCAGCAAATAAGGAAATTTTTCCCTTCTCAACAAAAATCGCAAACAACCTCTCGACATCCCAGCGGTAATGAATGAGCAAGGTTCTTGCATGGTGTTCTCTTAGCGAGAGCAATTCCATCACTCTCCGCAAATCTTCTCTCTAGCACAAATGTGAAACATCTCAGATACTAAACACAAACAATATAATACAAACCTCAAGTGTCAAGAAAAAACTTTTCAAGTCTTCTTACCTGTGCCACCAAGAGAGACTCCCTTGTGATTACCTGTAAAACAAAGAGTAAACTTTAAGACAAAACCCATAAAGAGAGGGAAGGAAAAAAAAAAGGGGATCCAACAACAATGGCTAAGCATTCAATTGAAATCCACATAATAATCACATAAATTGAAGGTGGTAATTCCAAAGAGACTTACTTTACCACAATTTAGATAAAGAAATTTACAAAAACCTCTATCCTAAAAAGAATTTAATAAAACCCAGTGAACTTCAATAATTTAACAAAGCTCACTGACCTAAAAGCCTAAATATTTGAAATTATTAAAATTGTTACTCCTATCACATACATGATGATCAAAATTGTAGGTTCAGCACAAAAAGCAAAAAAAGTAAACTAAAAGATCAGTCATAAAGAAAAATTCTAGGGATTTTAAAACACCTTGCAGGAATTTCCTGTGGAAGAGCCCCATTGGGAATCAGTCTCTTCATTCTCGAGTCCGTCGAGAGACTCTTGATCAGATGAATATATATCTTCGTCGCTGCTCCCGTAATCCTCCATTCACTTTTCGCCGCTGCACAGATTAAAAACCAAAAACAAAAAAACGAAGCAGAAAAATTGTATGAATCAAAAAAACGATGGATCGAAGTGAGAATTCAAGCGTTCTAATCAACTTATCACCGAGGATGAAATAGAAAAACGGAGGTTTATCGGTAAAGTTTTCGTTTTTCCGGTGAGGTATATCTCCGGCCGACGAGAGGATATAGAGAAAAATATGTGTGTTTTTAAAATAATTTATAGAAGCATTAGTTTTTCTACACTGAAAAGGAAAAGGCTTTACTTTATTTTTAGCTTCTCTGGGGAGCTGAGGCTGGGAATCCGAATTAGAGATGGGGAAAGTTATACGACGTCGTTAGAGAGACTTCTACATGTAGAATTTAACGAAACGACGCGTTTTGATGTGGAAAAGATGGTCAACAGAGGCTTCACAAAACGTTAGCGGTGATTTGGTTACAATCGGATTATTATAATCTATACATATATACACACACTACATTAAAAGCCTAAAGAATTCAAAAATATTGTTTAAATTTTTAAGTGAAATCAGTTTTTATTATTTTTTTCAAATTATTATATAATTAAATATATAAATATTAATGTTGATGGGTTTCTTTTACGTTGTGTCCTTAAAAAGGAATCCTAAAATATTTTTGTCCTTCGTTAAAGGCAGACGCTGCTTTAAATTTTGTTCTTCATTAATACGTATGTTGTTTTAAATAAAATTATTTTTTCACTATTTTTTTTCAAATTATTATTTAATAATATTATACTATGGAAAGATGTGATAAAATAAGGACTTTTAGTCGAGACTTTTAAATCTTCCTTATTTGGTTGACTTCTACTTCGTCCTTATTTGAATCAAGATGATAAACTTCTATTTCTTCCTTACTTGAATCAAGAAATTTTTATTTCTTTCTTATTTGAACCAAGAAACTTTTACTTCTTCCTTATTTGAATCAAGAACTCGCAAAGCACAATTATTAATATTTACCCTATGTTTGAATGGTGGTTTGCGTTAATATATTTTTTCCATTTTTAAAAATAAATGGACTAATATATTTAATTGAAAAAGTGCATCCCCTAAATTACAAAAAAAATTAAAGTGGATCCTATGATTAATCATAGGGGTAAATATGACCTTTACTTTAGAATATAAGGTTAAATATAAGTATATAATCCTTTTTGAGATTAGAAGGGAAAATATATTGATGACATGAGGATCTAATGTTGTAGGGATAAATATGATTTTTTTTAACGGTGCAAGGGTAATATGATCGTGAAGTTGGATGAGAAGGTCAAATATGTTGGAAAATCAAAATGAAAGGCAAATTTGACCTATTTGTGAGAGTACAATAACAAATATGATTGTTTTTCTTCAAAAATGATTGACTCTCCTAATTTTATGTGTAATATATGAATTGGGACAAAAGATAATATATATTGGGTCTTTGCTAGGATGAACTCTTGTATTTATTTCTATATAGCACTACTCCATTCAATAATAATGATACTTCTCAGTTTTCAAGGTTTAATTTGATCAATTTTTGAAGTTAGTCTTAAATTAAAAAATAATTTATGTTTATAATATTTAAAACTATATGAAAAGTATTATACTTTGTAAAAATAAAAATAGTATCATTAAAAAAATTACATTTGAAAATACTGACGAAAATTTAAACAATTTAACTAAAAAAGATAAAACATGATGCCAAAGTTTTTCGAGACAAAGTGAGGGTCATATTTCACGCGGGATAGCAATTCTTGAACAAAATAGTATGTATTATGTAAGAGAGGCAAAGTCAAAATTGAAAATTAAAGTTTGATTTAGTTTAAATCAAACATAAATTGTATATTATTTCCTTTATATCTGATTTTTAGTCTAATGAGATGAATTAAATATTTATAAATAATATATATATATATTTATTAATAACTATATCTGTCATTCAATATTCATATTATAATCTAGATATCTATTTGTAAATATGCGACCACTATTAAACTTGAAGCCTTTTCTAGCCTCTGATGAATGCGAATGAATGCATAAACAAATGGAATCGAGAAATAATTCAACTAGCTATTAGAACCAAGAAATTGAAAAACAAAATTTTACCATTTTTCAATGTCCATTCCATGAATAAGAGAACTAAGAATATTTATACAATCGATTTCAGATTGAGATGCTGTTATTCTTGTTCTCAAAAGAATATCTGATGGTATTAATTTTGATATGATAACTGGATTATTTTTTCTTCAGAAAATAAATATATCAACCTGCTGTTGAGGAATGCTAATAACTAATTTTCCAGCCAAATTCTTAAAAATGAAATTAACTAACGAACAAAGTGATGGAAAGAAGACATTTTTCTTCTCTGTAAAATCTCAGACCTATAACAAAAGAAAGAAAGTAATAGAGTGCGTTAAGTAGTCACAATTTACTTTTCACTTCTAGCTTTGCATCTCATCAATGTTGGTTCTGAATAAAAAGTCCTCACCCTCTAATTCCTCATGGTATAGAGATATTGATGGCATACAAGTTTTTTTCCCGCACTCCTCGTCTTCTGATGATCTTTGTCCCTGTATTAGAGTTCAGTACTTGCATTCAGTATCTAACTTGTTATCAGACCATTTTAAATTCCGTATTCTCTTTAGGCTAAACAGGTCCAAGGAAAAATGAATATACGCCAACATCATGTGGCAACACAACTTTTCTGGACCTGTGACTTACCTTTTTCAAGATGTAGAAAAAATAGTGGAATGTTTCTCCAAAAGTATTCCACTCAACAGACCAGGTAAACTCAGGATGACTAAAGAACCGGCGCCTGAAGTGTGGCTGGTCAATAAAAGCAAAATGAAGCAATTTAGAAGCGTTAAGCAACAGAATTTGACAAAAAAAAAAAACAAGTAAAGGAATGGATAGAAAAGAGATAAGGTGTTGATTAAGTCATGCTTCTCTTGCTATTTACAAATAAAAAATAAAAATAAACAAGAAAATGCTCTTTACTACCTGGCCAAATGTTATAGATATAAATATGCCAGCAGGTTTCAGAACTCTATGAATTTCATGAAGCATTTTCATCACCTTCTCCACTGTCGCAGGGTGTGGATTCCAGGGATCACCACTGTCCACGAACAACACATCCTTCAAGTTCAAGCAATATGCATTTTTAATGACGAAATTTAAAAACCTACATATAATTAGCTAATCATCTGAAAAGAAAAAATGATTGGCAGCCATTGCTGCACTGGGTAATACATGCAAAATAAAAAATCCAATAATACCATTGTTCCTTTCTCTATAACCACATCAAAACATCCATCTTCAAAAGGCAGGTCTAGCATATCAGCTTCCAGCACTTTTATTTCTGTTGACATTGATAACATAAAACATCAACAATGGAGCATCTCAACCCCCTTAATTTGTCAGACATTAATTTTGTTATGTGTTGGCCTCCTTTTATCCAATACAATTGAACTCTTTTACTTGGAATTACCAAATACGAATACTCTTGTTTAAGTTTTTGTAGCCAAAATTACCCTTAATCTCCAGACGGTATGAATCAAAATGAATATTCTTATAAAATACAAATGTTTATCATCTAGTCCAAATGACAGAAAAATATTGGCTAAGCTAACATCAAAATTCCTCATCAAAACCCATTTTTGACTACGCACAGAGCATTTCATAAGCATGAAAATTGCGAGGATTCTATCTCAACCAGCAAAACAATTATTAGACAGAATAGTCAGGCAACTTAGAGTCAAGGGCTGGGATGAGCTCATTTATAATACAGCCATGCATATATAATTGTAGCATCTTCTTGCTCCTTTTTCTCTCTTAAAAGATATTAAATTTACTCGAGAACTCCTCCTAACTTCTACATGCCCTCATTGGTAAAATTTCTCTTATTTTTTTGGGCGTCGTGAATAATTTATCTAGATTGGGCAAGCAATGAGATCCTAGGTCCAAACCTGAAACTTCAATCTTAATACCAAGGATCATCCATCACAAACCACTCTAACTAACGAAAAATGTTTTAGTTTTACAGTTCTGCTGGACAAAATTGAATGAAACCAAAGGAAAGTCCAAAATAATTAGACTTCACTGATCAACACATAAAGAAAAAATATATTATCAATTTGAAGAAGACCTTGGGAAATTTGAGTAAAAGAAATAAAGCAGGAGGTAGAGATCTTCTCCTTTCCTTCTCCTTCCTATTAGTAAGATGGAATTACATTATTAGTTGGTAATCTCTCTTTAAAAATGGTTAATCATGTCCAACTCTTAGAGAAGATGACGCCTCTGTATATTAAAAAATTCCGTGTGTCAAACAGCCTAAGATAAGATAAAGCAACCAATCAGATAGCATAAATCTGAACAAGTAGAAAGTCTCTCATACCTTTGTATCCCTTGGCTATCAATCTTTGTTTCATCTTCTCCACTGCAATGGGGGACAAATCAATGCAGGTCAATTCAGTAATGCCATCTCTATATAATTCCTCGCACAACTGTGAATTTCCACATCCTAGCTCCAATACCTGTGACCTCAGTTAAAACTAAGTTCCACTTTTACAATAAATACTCCCTTATTTTCAACATCAACACTTAGCAGATTGAATTTAGACAGAGAGAGAGAGAAATGTACAGAGGATTGAGGTTTAATGTGTTGAAGAACAATGTGACGGAAGTGGGAATAATCTTTGAACCATTCGTAGTGTTCCTCTTGAGCAAACCTCTTATCCCTGAAATGTGAAAACCTTAAGAAGAGAAAAAGCGAATGGGTCTGAAGAACTAACATACTGCTACTCACTCACCAGTAGTTCCGATCAAGATATGCCAGAGCTGTAGAAGGAAGGACATCGGGTTTTTCCGGCTCCGGCCGGTCCATGAAGATGAAAAGGGGGCGCTTCGTTGATGAAAACCCTAAACCTTAATTCACTAATTTTTAATTTTAATTTTTGGACAACTTGAGAGATCTATTTCCAAGTTTGAAATTAAATTCTAAAATTATATTCCCCTTCCATTATCTTTCGTTTTTCTTTGCTTCATTAGGTGATTTTATACCCTCATTCAATTGAAATTCATTCAAGTTCTACTTCCTTTTGTTTGAAATCAAGTGAAATATTAAACTGAAACATAAATAGGATATAATGTTTTCCTTTTTAACAAAAAAAAAGTACGTGAAAGTCTTAACAATTCGTAGATCAAAAATATTTTGAATTATGCAAAAATTAATTAAAAATATTTCAATAATTAATTTAAAATATCAATAATTTTATTTAAAAAGTATTTCTATTATTTAATGAATCAAAATATTTTTTTTACTTTTTTTCAAAAATTATCTTTTTCGAATTTCATAATGAGACATAGTCAAACGTCTCCTCATATGAGAATCAACCATATTAATAGCTTATTAAGACAAAAAGTGCCAAAACACATGGCATTCATTGATTTGAAAAGTATATGGAGTATTTGATACTAAGGAAAATCTAAAATAAATCTTTTTAAAAATAAATGAGTTTCTTATTTATTTCTTGTAAAATATTATGAAGGTCGATAGAATTGATAATGGAGGATTCGAGGGCAAGATGATATGGAAATGAGGATTGAATTTGGGTTGAGACAATAAACTTGAAATGTCATTTGTGTGATATGTTTTTATTTTGTAAATTATTTTTCTTTTATTTATAAAAAATTTATTTTTCTAGATCACACATACAAAAAATTAAGAAATATTTTGTAAAAAAATTAAAAACAATGGCTTAGATCTCTCCGACAAGTTTGGATGTGACCACCGTTGATCTTGTCCTCACTTGAGTTCACAATAAGACTTGTACAGCCATCAATTTTTTTCTTAAATAATTCCACGTTAATATCCCTAATTCTTTTCTACCCTCACAAAATAAAATAAATTGTTTTGTTAAAAAAAAAAAGAAGAAGAAGAAAGTTCCACAATACAGTGAATGCGAGAGGTCCAACAACCATGTTGAGAAAAAAGAGGTAAAACAAGAAGAAGACTAGCAAGCAAATAAAAACGAAGATGCATGAAACATGAAAATCTAATTTTAGTTATGGATCCTCTTCAACCATAATGCCAAACTCCCTCTATAATAGTATAAGGGGTTGTTTGGTAACCGGATAAATCTAAATTATTTATATATTATTTTTTATATACTACTTTATATGATTAGTAAATAAATTATTTATATATAAATATTTAATTAATAGTTTAGAAATTTGTATAATGTTTATATACTCCCTCCGTTCACAATTAGATGTCAAGTTTTGACATGACACACCTATTAAGAAAACAATGATTAATGTAGCAAGATTACCACTTTAACCATATTAATTAGGTAAATAAATTAGGGGTAAAAAGCATTAGGGGTCTAATTTGGTAAATAAATTAGAGGTAGAATAAGCAAAAACAATGTCTTATCTTGAATTATAAAAATTGACAAGTAAAAATGAAAACCAAATTAAGAAATTTTTGACATCTAATTGTGAACGGAGGGAGTATTATTTAATGCAAAATAGAAGATGAAATAATTGATATATACTCCTTTTGTTCCATATTTATTGGTCAGTATACTAAAAATAGTTATTTCGTATTAATTGATCACCTTACTAAATTAAGAAAACATTAATTATTTTTTTTCATATTACTGTTACAATTAATCCATTTTTAAAGTGTTTACACTTATTTATAAACTTCTAAAGAAGTTCTTAGGGGTCGTTTGGTGTGAGAGATAAAAATAAATAGTAATGAGATAAAAAATTAGTGAAGGGATAAAATTTTAATTTCTTGTTTGGTTGCATAGTTTGGGATAACTTATCGCATTTTTATACCATAATGATGGGATAGGTTATCCCATATCCATGGTAAGATAACTTATCCCAGAATAACTAATCTTGCGATAAGTTGTTCCCAACCAAACAATCCCTTAAGAAATAAATTGATAAAACTACCCTCTTAATAATTTCTTAATATACATGGAAAAAGATAAATAATTAACTAATATAAAATAAAAAAATATAATATCCACATAAAATAATAAATTAATTTACCCATAACTAATTTTTACTTTATTAAAATAATAAATTAATTTACCCATAACTAATTTTTACTTTATTTGGCCATAACCCTGACCAAACGATCCCTAACTAAATACCCGTCACTAAAAAACAAAAATAAAACCAAACGGGAAAAGCATGTGGTCATGAAATGTAGTAGCTTGCCAGGGATAAATTGCGTTCGCCATTCGCTAATTTCACCCTCTTTGCTCCACCAAACGCAACTCGCTAACGTGCGCACTCTCCTTCTCTCTCTGTGCTCCCATGGCTATTCCTCTTCAATTCTCTAGTATATCCACTCGCACAGACCTTTCCTTGCCGGAGAATAGAACTTTCCGGTTGCCGAAACCTTTCTCCGTCGTCAGATGCTCCGCCGGCGAAGCGGTTCCGTCCTCGTCGGCTACTACCGAGTCAGAGTTCGATGCTAAGGTTTTCAGGAAGAACTTGACTAGAAGTGCTAATTATAATCGTAAGGGTTTTGGACACAAAGAAGCTACTCTTGAGCTCATGGATCGAGAGTATACTAGTAAGTTCTTGCCTCCATATCCATAGCTCAATTCCTTCAATTTTTTAACTCACTGACTGTTTTTCTTCTTTAAATATCAAATTCACAACATAAATTTAGCAAAAATAAGAATCGGACCGAGTTCAGTTACTTGAAATGCCGAGTTTATGATCTCTTACTATTATCAATTATTTGCGAGTTATAGATATGGAAGGCTTAGACATGAGAATTTTTTTAAAAAAGGAAAAAAATTAGAAAACCTTTTTGGGTAAAAAGTCTTCCGATTTTCTTTCTTATATTGAATTGGATGATAAATAACATCTTTTCTTCATTTATTCTCATGAATTTCAGGTGATATCATAAAAAAATTGAAGGATAATGGATATGAGTATACATGGGGAAATGTTACTGTAAAACTCGCAGAGGCCTATGGTTTCTGTTGGGGGGTTGAGCGTGCAGTTCAGATTGCTTATGAAGCGAGGAAACAGTTCCCAACAGAGAGGATTTGGATAACCAATGAAATTATTCACAACCCCACTGTGAATAAGGTTTCTGCTTATAATAATCAGATGTGCATGCCATTGTTCAAGATTTTCAGTTTTTCTTTATTGTAGGAGGAAGACTGTGAACTTGTATACGCCATTTTTCTCCTTCTTCCCTACTCTACATATAGCTTGGCAGTTTTAGGAATTACCTCAATATGCCTCGACTTTTAGGCTGTTAGTGTTTTGTTATATAGTAGTTGCTTACTCAGTATAAGTTGCAGCTAAGGATAGGAACTGTTGCTCTCGTGCTTTAAGACATTGCTTTCACTCTTTTGTGAGACTAATTACACGTAGAGGAGTACTGGCTTCTACTACTTTTTCGGATCCTGGGATCCTAAGATGATTTTCAGAATGTCCTTTATCACATGTAATTATTACCTCAAATCATGTATAGCTTTTCTTTGGTTCCCCATTCCTCTTTGACAGGTTTGTTTGTCTGTTTCCCTTCTTCCAGACATAAAAGGTCCTTGAATGACATGAAAATTGAGAACATGTGAGAAGAAAGGATTAGAGTTATTCTTGATGCTGAAGAGCTAAAACAGTGTAATTAATTTTCTGGTGCATAATTTTCAAATAGGATACATAGCTAGTATCGTTCTTAATTTGAAGTATATTTCTGATAACCACTGATACCATCCGCTGCATTCTATGCTTTTTGTAGTTTTTTAGGCAGGCTATGTTCTGGTTGATGCGGGTTGTCTATTTGTGTCTCATCTTATCTCATATAAATTCTGACATTACTTTATCTGGATCAGAGGCTAGAGGATATGGAAGTTAAGAACATTCCTCTTGAAGAAGGGAAGAAAAACTTTGATGTCGTTGACAAAGATGATGTTGTGGTTTTGCCTGCTTTTGGGGCTGCTGTTGATGAAATGTTGGTTTTGAGTGATAAAAAAGTACAAATTGTTGATACAACCTGCCCGTGGGTGACTAAGGTTTGTGATATAGTTGCTAAAATGAATTGGCTATGTCATTTGAACTATATAAGAGTTTCTCATAATTCTTAGTACAGGTTTGGAACACCGTTGAAAAGCACAAAAAGGGAGAATATACCTCCGTTATCCATGGTAAATATGCTCATGAGGAAACCGTTGCGACTGCATCCTTTGCTGGGAAATACATCATTGTGAAGAACATGGCAGAGGTATTCCAACCTTACACCATAAGGGGTCGTTTGATGTAAAGGATAAGTGCATTTAATCCCGGGATAAAAATATAGTGTCCCTTAAGTTGATGTTTGGTTGGCAAACCCGGGATAACTTATTCCGGGACTAATAAATAGTACCGGGATAAGTTATCCCTCTTCTTGGGGGTATAGTAATCCCGGAATAAGTTATCCCGGGATAAAAAGGATAAATGACAAAAGTATCCTTTTAAACCTTTTTTATATCTCATTTTGTATATTTACATTTTTTTAATACAATATAATAACATTCACAACCTTCACTCCTTATTTTTATGATATTTCTTCTTTTTTT
>JBCEWC010007580.1:0-21210 GCA_038996855.1 Solanum aculeatissimum | reverse complement strand
GTGCTAACCCATACTTTTGTCTACATGTTCTAACCATGTAGGGACCGGAGACGACTTCTATATTCCACCAGACGACGCGTGATCATCTTGAAGACGTTTTGCTTATGGTGAGCCCTTTTGTTCAAGGGCAATAGCCACTTTCTATCTAGCTAGTGTTTCCTTTACTTTTCTTACTTATGTATTGAGGGTGAGCCTCAAACTATGTCGAGGCCCCGCTATCTTATGTAGAGGCTTGTTGGACAAACTAAACTCTTGTACGTTGGATTGTAATTGTTGAATATTGACTCTTGAAATGTTATGCTTTATGAGGCTTGATTATGGAAATGGTATTGATTAAACTTATGACTCGATGTTGGGATTGTGTGTTGATTATGTGCTTATGTGGAAAGTCTCATAATCCTGGTGTACCTCCATAGCTTGAGTCCTACTTACTCGCCCCTTAGAGATAATTGTTATGTGCTATGTGAATCCATGTTTATCCCATTCCCAACAACATCCCCATAGCTTGAGTCCAAAGCCCCGTTTTCCTTAGAACTTATGTGTTATGTCTTTATTTCCACGCTTCTGAACCGATGATGTGTGTGATGATGTTATGATGGCTTGATCGAGGCCTTTCAGGTTCTCTTTTGCCATGTCACATCTAGGCCCCCTTCCGGATCGTGACAGAAAGGAAAGGAAAGGAAATATTGAGGGGATGGAACGCAGAAGATGAAAAAGAAAGGCTAACACAAAGTAAGGAGATACACAATCAACATCCACCAAAAGGTATAAAAGCAATTAATGCTCTAATAAATTCAGTATATGCATTAATAAGAAAATAAAATGAATTACTCATTTAATCAATACTAGATGAATTTTAAAAAGGTTTTGAAATAATATTCAAAGATTTTCTAAGATTGCAAAATCATTATTTAAGCAAAGATTTTGTAACAGTGTCAGCTAATTGATTTTCGATATTGACAAAAATAATTTTAACATTGCCATTTAAAACATGATCTTTGGTGATGTGATGTTTGATATCAATATGTTTAGCTCTAGAAAGATGCACAAGATTTCTAGACAAACAAATAGCACTAGAATTATCACAGAAAATTTGAGTAGGTTTAGCAATAATATTATAGTCACTTTATTGATGAATCATCCAAAGAACCTGAGCACAGCATAGACCAATTGCTACATATTCGGCCTCAGTGGTGGATATTTTAGGAGATTAGAGATCCACCAAGGAATTGACAAGATCTCCTTATGTTTTTCGATCAACTTTATCACCTACATAATCAGCGTCTAAGAAACCATGAAGATTAAATATAGAGAATTTTTAATACCAAAGAGCAAAATAAATAGTTCTCACTAGATATCGAATAATTCTTTTCGCTACAGCAAAGTGAGATTCTTTAGGAGCTGCTTGAAATCTTGCATACTAACAAACACTAAACATGATGTATGGTCGACTAGTAGTGAGATAAAGTAGGAATCTGATCATACCTCTGTATTTGAATTTTTCAATATTCTTACCATTTGGATTAAGATCTAGATTACATGAGGGACTCATGGGAGTGCTAATGGACTTTGCATTTTCCATTCCAAATTTTTGAATCAATTCTTCAACATACTTACTTTGATAAATAAAGATGCCTCAATCAGTTTGAAAATTTTATAGTCCTAAAAAGAAGGTTAACTCACCCATCAAGCTCATTTCAAACTCACTTTACATTAGGTTAGCAAAATCCTTGCACAAATCATCATTAGTACTATCAATAATAATATCATCAGAGTATATTTGAATAATATTATCAGAAGAAGATTTTTTTATAAAAAGAGTGATATCAATGCTTCCTCGAGAAAAACCATGAGATAGTAAAAATTTACTCAATCTCTCATACCAAAATCTTGGAGCTTGTTTAAGACCATAAAAGGCCTTAGAGAGTTTTAAAACATGATAAGGGAATTAGGGATGTTCGAAGTCTGGAGGTTGTTTTACAAAAACTTCTTCTTCAATGAAACCATTTAAAAAAGTACTTTTAACATTCATTTGAAAAAAATTTAAAACCTTTAAAAGCGGCATATGCTAGAAGAATACAAATGAATTCTAACCTTGCTATAGGAGCAAAAGTTTCATCATAGTCGACTCCCTCCTGTTGTGAGTATCCTTGAGCTACAAGTCTAGCTTTGTTTCTTACTACTTCTCTTGCTTCATTCAACTTGTTTCTGAAGACCCATTTTGTTCTGATATTGGAAGCATTTTCTGTCTTAGGAACCAAGGTTTAGACATGATTCTTTTTAAATTGGTCGAATTCTTCCTTCATAGCTTTTATCCATTTTGTGTCTTTTAGAGCTGCTTCCACTTTTTTGGGTTCCAGTTGAGATATGAGAGTTATGTTAGCACTCTTTTTGCTTGAAACTCTTGTTCTCATTCTTTCACTAACATTTTCAATGATAAACTTCTTTGGATAGTCAGGTTTACTTCTCTATTCATTTGGTACTGACTCAATTATGAGTTGACTTTCACCAACATTTGTCGATTGTTCTTTGTCAAGAACTTCTTTTGAAGTTATAACAACACTTTGAGAGCTAGTGAATTCTTCATCATCTTAGCTACATTGTTTCTCAAAAGAGTGATTAGATTAATCAAAAATAACATGTATGGATTCTTCTACAGTAGATATACGCCTATTAAAAATTCTGTAAGATCTACTAGAATTTGAATAAGGATCAAATTTACTTAAATTGTCCTTACCATTGTTGTGTACGAAATACTTCCAACCAAACGGATGAAAGTAACCAATATTTGGTTTCTTTTCATTCCATAATTCACATTGAGTTTTCTTCAAAATAGGTCTTATGAGGCACCTGTTAAGGATGTGGCAGGCAGTACTCACTGCCTCGGCCCAAAAGTGATAAGGAAGAGCACGTCGCATATCATAGTTCTGGCCATGTCTTGAAGAGTTTGATTCTTCATTTCAACAACTCCATTTTGTTAGGGAGTTCAGGAAGCAGGGAAATTATGAGCATATCCTTCTTCCTTGTAAAAGTTTTAAAAGGCTCTGCTTTCAAATTCTCCTTAATGATCACTTCTGATTAAGGTAATATAATACCCCTTTCTCTATGAACTTTCTTACAGAAAAACTCAAAGTTCTTTAAGGTATCATTTTTGTTAGCCAAAACTATAATCTAAGTAAAGCGAGAGTAATCATCAACTATCATGAATGCGTACCTTTTTTCTCCAATGCTGACAGTTCTAGTGGGACCAAAAAGGTTTATATGGAGAAGCTGCAAAGATTTTGTGGTAGATAAAGTATCTTTAGATAAGAAGGAGTTTCTAGTTTGCTTACCCAGTTGACATGCATTGTAGATATGATCCTTGGTGTAGTCCATTTTGGTAGACCAATAATTAGGTCAAGTCAAGCAAGTTTCTCAATAATTCTCATACTGGTATGCCCTAATTTCGTGTGTTAAATTCACGAATCTTTAGATATGGAGGTCAGGCAAATGTGATCAGTTGATCCTTTAAATGAGTCGAGAATGTAAACATTTTTGTTCCTACTTCCTGGAAGAAATTTTTTTCCTGAGTTGTTTTCAATGATACAGTCATTCTTTTTAAATCTTACTTCCAAATTGGAGTCACATAACTGACTGATGCTCAACAAGTTGTACTTTAATCTCTTCACAAAATATACATTAGTAATATCACAGGATTCATTAAATGAAATGGTGTCAATACCTATTACAGTTCCAGTGGAGTTATCCCCAAAATAAATTTTTTCGTCATTGAAGTCTGCAACAGATTTGAACAAGTATATGTTGTTTGTCATGTAATTTGAACATGCACTGTCTAGATACCATTTCCATTTTGATTTGGTGTGGTGTTCCTGCAAAACAAGGTCATTGCTTATTTTTAGGTACCTAAACGGTTTTGAGTCCTTTTTGGTTAGCAACATCCTTAGCTTTCCAAACCATATTAGATGATTTTGAGTGACAAAAACTGCATGTGGAGTAAGTGTGACGAGGTTTTTCATAATAGTTGCAAGAACTTTTACTAGATTTGTTAGAGCCAGAAAGACTAAAATATTCACTTTGAGAACTAGTCGACTTGATTAAAAAGATAGATTTTTTGGACCTGTTAGGACTAGAGAATTTTTGAACATTTTTCAAAAGATTTTTTAGTTCAAAATTTTCTTCGTCCAGGAGATCTCTTTTGACAATACAAACTTCAAGTTTGATTTCTAAAACATCTTTTTCATTTTGGATAGATCTAATATTCTCAAAGGATATTTTTAGATATATAATGTGTTGATCTAGTAAAACTTTTAGTTCAAGGTGATTTCGACATAAATTAATTTTTACCTAACTTGATTCACCAATAGTCATGAAGCAAACATTTTCAGATTGATCATGATCAAATTCAGATATATCTTTATCACTCAAGCTGTTGAATGCTTTGTTCTTGGTCTGTCCTTGGGGATATCTTTTTTTAGCTTCAGGGTATTCACTTGCAATGTGTCCAAATTTATTGTATTCATAGCACAGGCCATCATTTCTGTTACAATTAGTAATTTGCTTATTCCTGGAGTAATTTTGCTTACCTCTTCTTTGATTTCTATTATACCTAAAGGTTTCCATCACAAATTTAGTGATCAGTGCAATTTCATCTTCATTGAACTGTGGTTCTTCCTCCTAGTTTTCATCTGATGCTTTGAATGCAACAAATGTTTTCTTATCATCCTCTTTTCCCTTTTTGTTTAGATGGATTTTCTCAAACGCAAGAAGATATCCTCTAACTTCATCATCTGTGAGGCTTTTCAGATCCATGTTTTCAAGAATAACAACTTTGGTGTGTTATTGGGGAGGCAAGCTTTTGAGAATTTTCTTATGTGCTCAATGGGAGGATATTCTTTTCCTGCACCTTTGAGTTCTCCAATGATTTTGCGAGACGAGCAAACATGTTCTCAATTGTTTCTCCTTCCTTCATTTGGAACAACTCATACTCGTAAACAAGAAGACTGACAATGGTTTCTTTGACTTTGTCAGTTTATTTGTAAGATACTTTCAGTTTGTCCCATGTGTCCTTAGAAGTTTCACAACTAGAGATTTTTTCATATTCTTCACCACTGATAGCATTGTAAAGGACATTCTTAGTCTTTGAATTTATTTGAATAACTTTCATTTGCTCATCAATGTAGTTTTTCAGGCTTAGTCTGATAGGAGCCTGACTATCTTCAGTGCTTGATTGACTCTGATTTGTTGGTTTGGCCACATGGATGGAAATATCATCGAGTTTGAAACTTTCCAGACTTTTACTTTATAGGATTTTGTGAATGTTTCGATTCTTATTTTCCAACAAAAGAAGTGTTTTCCATTGAAGTAGGGTAGTCTGGTCTGAGAAGTTCCCTCTTGAAAAAGTGCTCCAATGGTTTGAGTTTGATTTGCCATGATCTTTTTTCACCTGTAGTTAAACAGAAGATGTAGTGAGACCAGACTCTTATACCAATTGAAAGTATAAAGGGGGGAGGAGGGGTGAATTTTTTTCTTTTTAATTTTTTACCAGTTAGTCGACTAACTTAAATATTAGTCAACTAAGACAGTAAACAAAGTGCAGAAATTAAAGTGCGTAAAACAAAATTTAACACTTGATGTTTTTACACTGGTTCAAATTCGATGTGAATCTTAATCCAGTCCCCTTGGATTGCAAAGGATATCTCTTCAAGACTTATAAAAGATGGTTACAAAGAAATTTAAAAAAACTTAAACTACTCTCAATCTTTTTCTTGATTTTCTTTCTTTCTTTTGATACAAACCTCTCTTTCAATTTTTTTTTCTTCTTTTCTCTCTCTTTTTTCAGAGTAAATCTAAATGAAATACAATGTTTTTTCAAAGATGAAGAGTGTGAAGAATGACTTGAATGCAGTAGGCTTGTACAGTCTTTGAGATATCTTGATGCCTCTTTTTTAAGCGAAAGAGATGACATTCCAAGGAATTTGGTTCTTGGATTAAGGCAATGGAGATTCTTTTTTCTAAGAATAAAGTAAGACTTATGGAAGGAAAGAAAAATTGACTGTTTGATAGAATCCTTCGTAATTCAATCACTGTTTGATTGATTTCTCAGATCTTCTCGATGATTGATCTTTTCCAATCTCCTTATTTTTTGATTGATAAGATCTTCTCCTTGATTTCCAATCTTCTTATTTTCTTATTGGTTCTTTTCTTTTGAAATGGGGCCTTGATTGATAAGTCTTGATTGGATTATTTCCTTTTCTTGAGTTGATCCTAGAGCCATTTCACTTTCCTTTGAGTTGTGCCACTTTATAGGAGAGTTTTATTTATTTTCTTTTTGAAAAGTTTCCTGCAAATAGTCATTAATCAAAATTAGAAAAATTTAAGCACAAACGGTCCAAAATAGGTCTTCAGTAGAATTTATCCTGACATCAACCACCTCGTGACACGGAGGTGCTCCACTTTGGTTCATTTTCTGCACTGCTTCTTTCAAACTCTCTTTTTCGCTCAGATTTTTCATTCAGTGTTGTGATGAAGCTTTTGTGAGGTCCAATCTTCTATTTTTAGCCTTGAAAAATAGCTAATCATATTGGTTAACTCGAGAACACAAAAATAACTCTAAATATGCAATAAATTAAGAAATTCGTTCTCCAACTAAGCTATAAACATGGGTTAAATTGGCTATTAGGCGCATAAATATGCCTAAGGTCAAATAGCATCTGGGGTTAGGTTGTCTACTACTAATAAGTTCACCTCTTCTAAAATCTCAATGAAGAGAAAGAAAGTACAAAAATCAAAGTCATATGGATGAAACGATCTTAGGGATTTAAGAGGAGACTCTCTACTTTCCTTTACATATTTTATCTTTAACAACTTGGGATCCTTTCGTGCTATTCTTAACATTTTCAATACAGAGCAATATACACTTGTATCTTACAGAATATGATGATGTAATAGATAGAATTCAATGAATTTGTTTTCTTAAGAACTGAGAATGTACTGCTTGTATCTAGGTATGGACAACTAATAAGCAACGTATCAACATATATATATATATGTATATGTATATCAATAATTATTGACATGAATAGCAATAACTCTTTTATTTAACATTACCCTGAGGAAAAAGAACCTGACAGACTGATATGGATCATCAGGTTGGCGTTCAACATTAGGTTGGTCATTAAGTCCTCCCTTTTCAGAACTCCATACAAGGAAATGTAAGTTATGAATTTAATGGTCACATCACTAAACCACAAACTAAAAAACAAATCAGTTATATGTACCTTAAAGTTCGAGCAGAGAAATTTGACGTAGGAAAACGAGTATATTTAGTCAAATTTGCTTTGTTTAGTTCTCCTACCAACTTTCCCAAATTTTTGAATTAGGCGTTGTAGGTAGTCTCCCACCCTCTCTAATGTAGTCCTCAACTGCAAATTTCAAGATTGAACTAATAGAACATATAGAATATAATCCCTGATTAACTAGCAACTAGCAATGGAAAGGAAAAAGATGTCACCCTTTTGTAGGGGGCAATAGGGCATGGGGAGGGTTGTTGATGTTTCTTTGAAATAATTACCTGGCAATCTAAAAAGTGAAACTACTAAAAGGAAGAAATTAAAAAAGGAAAATTAAAGGGATTATACGGACATAAATAGAAATGTAGCTTCCATCAATATTTGACACCCATAAAGATATACTATGAACAAGACTTAAATCAAGGCAGATACTATCTTTTTTAACTAGACAAGCACAGACTAATTAGGAGATAAATCTTGTAATGGGCAACAAAAACACAAAATGATGATATCCCACTCAAAACAACAACCTAGTAAACCTGCCAAATTACTCCCACTAGTGATGGCCACAGTACCACTTAATAAACCAACAATCCTATCAATATAGATACACTAACCAATGACCAAAACAAAGTTGGTATCAACTTATCAATACATAAAGGAAAATATTAGATGAAGTTGACATCTAATCCTTTATTTTATAAGTTGGTCAAGGAAGTTGACAAATAATTCAGTCACGCCCCATGATTCAGAATAAATAGAAGAAGCAGAAGGACTTGAGTAGAATCCATGTACACGTGAGTTGATACTGAAATGACTTTTGAAAAGTTCTCATGATTTATAGTTCAAGTTTGTCGTTGAACAAACTAGTAAGAGAACCTCCCACGTCATAAAACAATGCATACAAGCATTGGTAATTAGATTAATTATATTAAATTTAAAAACTAACCATGTGACCACATTCAAGTCAAGTTATCAAGAATGATAAACCACAAGAAGTCAAGCCATGAAGTTGTTAATTGACCCCAAAAGCTCCAGTAAAGGTAGCATACTTTTATTGAATAGCAACTTAGGAGGCTTGTTTGACTCGAGATGATTTGTCAAAAAAATAATTTATGTAACAGATGTTATCTTTGTGAAGGAAATCTGGAAACAAAAATCATAATTTCCTCATTGCAGAATATCTAGATAATGCTGGAATTTATTCTTAAAAATGTGCGGCATCTCTTGGGCGTTGTGCCAGACTATAAAGAGTTTGTTGGTGGAGTGGGAGGCCAAAAAGAGTATCCAAAAAGCTGAAGCAGATTTGGAGGTCTATTTCCTTGTGCATATTTTGGACTTTATGGTTGGAAAGGAACAAAGCTTGCTTCGAAGGGCATAGAGATCACATCTCAAGAATTGAAAATAGATGCATTCATAATTTATATTATTAGTGTAAATGCAGTTCTACTAGATCTGTATCAATTTATGAATTTCCTGGACTTGTTAGGATAAAGATGGGTCAATATAAACGACAAGAAAGATAACCTATTAGACCAAATTCAATAACGTTGATGAAGAGGATCAAAATCAAAGATCAAAGTTATGTCACGCTTCTAAGATATTTTGTCGAAGAAACCTTTACATAAACAACCAAACTCATGATCTTCAGTTTGTAAACTCCAAAATTGAGCTTCCACGTTCCTTATCCAGGCACAAAAAAGAGCTTCAACACTTGCTATCATGAATTATCGCGTCATTTTCAATCAAAATATTCCAAGAGGCAGCTTTTCCATTATAAAACAGAAAGCATGTGTCATAACTTTGGTGATAGTTTCTCCATAGAGTTCCTCTATTCACCTTTACAAACAAAAAAAAGTAATTGATTCCGGTCTTTAGCAATAGGAAATAATATTTCTTGAAGAATACTAATCATTGACTAAAGTCTTGAGCTTCTATATAAGAACAATCAGTAAGCACTTTAGCTTTTCAAGTTTGATCCTATGAACTCAAGAAACTTCCAAAACAAAAATAATACACACAATTGAGGAGTTGCATTAAACTAATCAAAAGAAAAAAAAACATAAAATGGAAAATCATCACCAATCACAACACTCTCTTTTTTATTTATTTATGACAGTGGTGTTTGAGCCAGCTTTCGCACACCTCAATTAATTCCATAAGATACCTACCACCTACCGACAACATCAAAATTTAGGACAAATGAGAAGAATCACCTAACACTTTTGTCTCCATTCAAAAAACTCTTATTTACGTAAGTCCCAAAATGGAATATCAAAAATCCAAGGTAGCAGTTGAGGAGGAAGAAAGAGCATCATGGCCAGTGGCATGGAGAACAAAGCCAGAAGCAAGGGAACTAAAAAAAGTGGGTCCCGTATCACTGCCATAACAGATAGCTCCGTAGCCATTATTTATTTATTTTTGGTTAAAACATACTTCATATTATAGCGTCAAAATTAGGTCGTCAGCCTTGATATAGTTTGTTGGGCCACATCCCGGCCCGTGAAATTAGCAGTATTAATATTTTTGCTTCTAGTATAGAAAGTACCACTAGCATCCGCTTCCAGTTGCCTTCGTACATAATTAGGGGGGTTACAAAAATAGTAGTATTCCCATAATTGCGGCTTTGCGCTCCTTCCTTGGCTAGGAGGTTTGCTACCTTGTTTTGCTCCCTATATGCGTGCTTCAGCTCCATTTGTCCCAATCTGTCCATTAAGCACCTGCAATTAGAAAGTAAATTGTCATATTTAGGGTTCCCTAAGTCTAGCATGGTTATGATTTCCTGTGCGTCAGTGCTGATTTCCAGCGGGAGTAGTTGATGCTGGATTGCTATTTGAAGTCCTCTCCGCAACCCCATTAGTTCAGCTTATAATGGGATTGTGTGGGGGATTGGTTGGTTGAAGCCTATGATCCATTTCCCTGTGTGGTCTCTGAAAACTCCTCCTATACCTCCTGGTCCAGGATTCCCTGTGGATGCCCCATCGATATTAAGCTTGGTAGTGCCTCTGCTGGGAGGTTCCCATTTGACATTTATGATGAGTGACAATCTCTTTTTCCTTTCCTTCCTGTTGATTATCCATACATATTCAGCTGCATTTCCATGTACGACATCAAAGTCAACATTGTCTTTGGTTCTGTCAAAAACATTGTGATTTCGGTTTAGCCAGAGATGCCATAGACAGAAAGGTAGTATAGTAGCCCAATTTATCCAAGGATTATAGGCTTTGCAACTGTTATTGATCCAGTGTTCCATCCAGTTATCCACTTTTAGGGTGTCCAACTGGATAGGATGAGATGCAGCGTTACGACTTTGTACCACATTCCAGAATGTTTTTGCGATGGTGCACTGGAATAGTATGTGTTCGATGTCTTCCTGAGGATGTTCACAGATTGGGAATTTTGGATCTATGTCCATTCCCCTAGAGTGCAACATTTGATTCGTCTGTGTACGACCATGGAGCAGGATCCAGAGAAATGTTTTAACTTTGTTGGGTATTTTTGCCTTCCAAATGTGCCTAAACTCAGAGTAGTGATCACTGTTCTCCGTGTCTCTTCTGTTGAGGTAGTTGTAGGCTGTGTAGTTTGAGAACTTTCCATCTCTGGTGAGTCCCCAAAACATTCTGTCATCCTTTTCAGCTCCTACCTCCGGGTGCTAGTCTACTAGAACTTGATGTATTTCCTTTGGGATTTCTATGGATAGGGCCTCGAAGTTCCAGCTACTTTCCTTGCGCATGTCTGACACTTTAAGGTGTGTGTCTTTCTCTGTTAGAGGCCCGTGAATGAGGTTTCTTATTAGCTCCATGTGTGGCATCCAGGCATTATGAAGGAAGTTAACTTTGTTGCCCTTGTGGACTGTCCACCTAGTTGCACCCGAGAAGTCCTTCCAACCATTCAGAATATTCTTCCAAGTTCTGGACACTATTCTTTTTGGGGATTCCAGGCTAGGAGCCGTCTTATACTTGTTTAAGAGTACTTTGCCCCAAAGCTTCTGAGGGTGGTGGATGATTCTCCAGGTTAGATTTCCCAATATCACTTTGTTCCTGATTTCACTCTTTTGGATTCCCAGTCCCCCTTCATCCTTGCTTTTGGTTACCATGTCCCAATTGATTAGGTGCATCTTTCTCTTTTCCTCTGATGTACCCCAGATGAAGTCTCTAGTGGTCTTATCAATGATTTTGTTGACTTTGCTAGGGATTTTGATGTAACTCATTGCATGGGAGGGAATGCCTCCAAGAGAGGCCTTTGCCAGCACTACTCTACCAGCCATTGAGAGTGATTTGCTTTTCCATCTAGCCAGTTTTGCTCTCATGTTATCTATGATGAAATGGAAATCAGCATTGGTGGGCCTTTTGTGGAAAATTGGGAAACCCAGGTATTTTCCAAAAGAGGAGTGTTCCTGGATTCCCAGTTCAGCAGTGCATCTTATTCTCTCAGAGTTGGTGCAGTTTTTAGAGAAGATAACCCTAGATTTACTAAGGTTTACTCTCTGTCCTACTTGGTTGTGGAATTGGAGGAGAAGTCTGTTGATGGTCAGGCATGAGAGGTGGTCAGCACTGGCAAAGAAAGTGAGGTCATCAGCAAAGAAGAGGTGAGAAAGTTTTGGGCCTTTTCTGCAAATTTTGATAGCCGTCCAATTCCCTAAGGTTACTTTCTGTTCTATGTCTCTTGAAAGTCTTTCCATGCAGAGGATGAAAATTTAAGGTGACATAGGGTCTCCTTGTATGATACCTCTAGAGGGCTGAAAAGTTTCAGTTGTCCTGCCATTCACCAGAATTTCAATGGTGCTAGTGGAGATGCAAGACATGATAAGTCTTACAAGCTTGTTGGGGAATTGGAAGTAGTTGAGAGTATCTCTGATGAAAGACCATTCCAGTCTATCAAAAGCTTTCTCCAGGTCAATTTTGACCATCATCCCTCCTTTTTTTCCTTTCATCTTCCCAAAATGTGTAATGAATTCTTGGATGAGTATGGCATTGTCAGAAGCTCTTCTGTTTGACAGGAAGCTAGCTTGGCAGGGACCTATAATGGATGCTAGGATGGGTTTAATCCTATTGACTATGATTTTGGTGATCAACTTATAGTTGGTATTACAGAGCCCGATAGGCCTGTAATTTCTAATTTGGTTGTTGTCAGCCTTCTTAGGGATGAGACAGAGAAGGGTTTTGTTTGCTATCTCAGGTATGCAGGCTTTGTTAAAGACCTCTCTACAGAAATTCATAGTTTGGTCCCCCAGAATGTCCCAATATCTTTGGTAGAGCAGGTTATGCAGACCATCAGGTCCAGGTGCTTTCAGAGGCTTAAAGGACTTGATTGTAGTGTGGACTTCACTCTCTCTGAGGGGGGAGTCTAAGTGGTGATGGTTTCGAGCCATTTCTGAGGTGAGGGGTTCCCCTGGGCTGTGATTCTGCCTTTTGGCATGGCTCTATTCACTCTGGAAGAGTGTTTTAAAGTACCTCAGAATGTGATCTTTGATGTTTTTATCTGTATCATAGATGTTTCCGACATCATCCTCTAGGGTAAGGATTTTGTTTCTCCTCCTCCTAGTGAGGGTAGCAGTGTGAAAAAAACTGGTGTTTGCATCTCCCTCACTCAGCCATATGATTCTGGATTTGGTTTTCCATAATTCCTTCTCAACCAAGAGTAGGTTGTCATACTTGCCAATAAGATCTGTCTCAAGTCTTTGGAGGTCTGGGTTATGGTACATTCTGCTGTTGTTTTGGATTCTACTAATGCTGGCTAGGGTCTCTCAGAGTTGTTTAAAGATGTTACCAAAGACAGTTTTGTTCCAATGTTGTGATTCTCTTTGGAAGGAGGCAATGGAGTTTTGGAGCTCCTGGCTATTTGTGAACACCTTTCTAACTAGCTCCTCGAATTTAGGGTGACTACACCACATGGTTTCCATTCTGAAAGGTTTTAGGTCCCTCAGACTTCTTCTAGGGTTGGTGTCTAAAAGCAGGGGACAGTGGTCAGACTTGGTCCTAGGGAGATGAGTCACTAGGGACTCCAGGAAGTTTTTTTATCCAGGAGTCATTAGCCATGCATCTGTCCAGTCTTTCATAGATGAATTGGGTGCGGTTCCTGTATCTTTTGTTGGTCCAGGTGTACTTAGGTCCCCTAAAACCTAGGTCTATCATTCCACAATTAATGATACAATTCCAGAAAGCTTTGACTCTGGTGTTACTGATGTGATTACCTCCCAGTTTTTCAGAGGCGTCCAGGACTTCATTGAAGTCTCCACCCATTAGCCAAGCTATAGGGTGGGATCTGGACAACTCGTGGAGGTCCTTCCACAGAACTTGTCTATTGTTCCAATCAGGGCTGGCATAAATTGCAGAGAATAACCAAGATTGAGGATTAGGGGGTACCTTAACTAGCACATGAATTCCCTGCGTAGTGATTGAGATGCCATCCAGTTTCAGGGTTCCTTCCATCCACATTATTACTATGCCCCCAGCAAGTCCTTCTGCTGCAGATTGAATGTGGGAGTCATATACCAGAGCTTCAGCCAGGTACTTATGCTCTGTCATCTTTGTTTCCAGGAGAACCACCATGTCTAGCTTGTGTTCTTTGATCATAGCCTTGCAGTTCCTCCTAAATATAGGGTTGTTTGCACCCCTAGCATTCCAGATTATGAACTTTGTCATGGGTGGTTGGTGGTGATTCTTCCCGTGCACTTCCTTCCCTTTTCCGATCTCTGTCACCTTCATGGGATTGAGAGTCATTGTTGCTGGATTGTTCTTCTTTGCATTCCTCAAGTTCAGAAAGCATGTGAGTATGTGTTTCGGACAATGGATTAGGTAGATGGAGCTGGTAGTTTCTTCTATCTCCTTGATCCATAGTTTCTCCAAGATTAAAACTTCTGGAAATAGCTCTCCTAAGCTTGCTAGAATTTGTTCCATTTCTCTGTTGCTTTGTCGTAGCATTTCTAGTGTTGAGATTTCGTGTCCTAGCTGTGATTCCATGTTCCTTGTTGGCTCTTGACTTTGGGAATTTTGGTCTTGGCTCATCGGTGGGTTGATAATCTGAAAGGTTAAGTTTTGGTTGCTGGCCAAGTATGGTTGCGGGGGAAAGAAGGGTTTGCTTTGGAATGTCTGACTCATGAGGAGTCCTAGCTCTTGGGTTGTCAGTGTGTTGATGACTCCCATGAGTTGTGATTTCTTCATTGTTTCTATCCATATCTGTGTCCCCAGTTTCTCCACTGCATGATCGATCCCCTCTTTGACTATCTGAGCCAGGTACGCCGGGTCCTGGACTAGAATGGTTATTGGCTTGTTGTCGATCATGGCTTGGAATGTGAGTTGCCTGTCTCTCAGTCCCATTTCTAGCCATGATGCCGGCTGATGTTGAGGAGGTAGTGGCATGGATATCAGCACTGTTGGCATAGGCAGGGAAGAGGTTTGAGTGTGGGTGTTGGGAGTGTTGTTCGCCATAGTTGTGGAAGGATTGTTGATCAGAGGGCTTCCAAACCATTAATAACGAGGCTTTACCTTCTCTATGTAGCTCAGTATCCCGGAGATCTTTTGATGCGACTTTGACCGTCATTTCATCCAGGATTTTGTTATGATTATTTTCCTTGGAGTATTCTCTTTCTCCTCTCGGAGGAGTTGGGGCAGTAATGCCTCTATTGAGGGGGTTTTTGGCGGGAGTCTCACTCCGTCCAGTGGGTTCCACAACATTTATGGGCATTGATGTTTGTTGCCCACTTGATTGTCCATGACCTTCCTAGAGGTCTACATTTACACAAGCATTAAGAGGTTGGTGGGTGGTTGGCCAGTTTAATGCTTTTGGCGGATGGGTTGGCTTGTCCTTGAGCTAACTTGTGGGGCCCCTTCTCAGATTGTGGGTGCCTCTGTTTCTCTCATTTTGGCTTTGTGGTGATGGTGTGAGGTGGTGGTTTCCGAACAGTCTCACTGCTTCCTTCTTGTGTGAGATTGTGTTATGGAATTAATGATGAGAAGAAGAAGAAAATCCCAACATTGCTAATTCTAAATATAGAATCCATTTAACTTTAAATGCACGTAGGAAAATTGGTGAACATGAATCACTTTTATAATGCATCTTATGATAAACTTTTGAATAGAACCAAGTATAACAAAACTTGGTGAAATCAACTGAGCCTGAAATTGGAATGAAATGATTAATAGGCTTAGCGGATAATTACAAAGCTACCAGCTGACAAATTATATCAAAGATGATCCTTCCTTGCACCAACCAAATTTTCACTTGGGAAATCAATTAAACAAATATTCCCAATACACCCCTACTTCAAAACTTTTTAAATAATCAGAATTCAAAATTCAATAAATAATTCAAACCCGTGACGCAAACCTAACCTATATCTCAGCTTTATAACAAACAATGGCAAACATAAAGTGGGAGTAAGCCAGCCAAATTTCCTATGAACATTCAACTCCCACTAGAAATGAGCATATGATTTACCAAATGCTGTAAAGGTGCTAGAAGAAGATCAGAGCGAAACTAGAATTACATTAGACATAGATACACGATAAAATAAAATTCAGGCTTAACATGATATTGAATCTTCATGCGTCTATCGGTAATCTTAGAACATTAATGGTAAAATCCAAGAACAAAAAAGAAACAAGGATAAAAAAGCGCCAACGGGACAACTACTCCAGTCCAAGCCTCAAAAGTGAAGTTGAGGCCCATCATGCTGCAAAGGCTCAACATTTAGATGAGGAGCTTCTCAATGGCATCCTGCATAAGAAGAGAAACAACAATATAAGTATTTACACAAGGGAAAGCAGTTGTTGATATGACAGAATAAATATAGAAATAGACAAGAAAAATTTTGGAATGTTACCTTTAGTTGCTGTATTTGAGATTTCAACTGGCTTCCCTCATTGCTTGTCACTGAACAAGCAATTACAGGACGGGTAACACCACATGCCCGACCAAGAGCTTGCTTTGAAGGTACAAAGACATAGGGCACATTCTGAAAAAATTGATCAAAGGAGAAAGTCAGATCTCTTTACTTAAAACCTAACTCCCTCGTTATATCAAATATTATTTGAATAGAAGGCTGTAGGCACAAATTGAGTACCAAACAAAGGATTGAAAGACATGAATGAATTCTCATAACGTTGTTCAAGGACAACAAAATTCTAGGAATAACTACAATTAAGACCAAGCATATACAACTGGGAAACAATTGGAAATAATAAAAGACAGAATAAAGCAAACAACAAATAAACAACCGAGTAAAAGAGGTCAGTTTAGCCCTTTTACTGATGATGTCATCCCTTGCAACTGTATAGTTCTAACAAGATTTCTCCTTTGTTTGTTTACCACCCAGAGTTGTGGTGGAATGCATAGAATCCTCTACTTTAACTAGAGATCTCATTTCCAAGCCTCGAGTATGGAAAAATCTTAGTAGGTAGCACTTCCCCTTTAATCGGGATTCCAATGTACGTACTAGATACTAGGTGAAATTTAAAAAATAAAATATTTTTTTCCTTCCAAAGCATTCCCCGCGCATAAGTAAATTACATTTGCTTATGATAGAGAATGATTTTCGTATTCTAATTTAAATCCAACAACAACAAATCAGTTTATATATGTTATCCATTTCTTTTGTTTATTCTCAGAGCAACAACGCCATAAAAGTTGCCACCAGGACTTTGGTTCAGCAGAAAAGTACTCACATGGGATGTATGCTAAGTGCACATCACAAGTTCAAATCACCATAATTTTACCTCGTTATAAAGACTTTTTCAATTAAAACATGTCCCTGTCTTTCTGTTGATCTTACCCTAAAGAACACCTAAAAACTTTTAAATTCTATATGCAGGAAACATGAGTTTGATTAGCTGCAGCATCTCCCAAATCTTATGAGTCAGAACCAAGTAATATGAATATTGGAAACTTGTAACATTTGACACCACACAATGAAATTGATAAAAAATGCTAAAACATTGGAAGAATATGCTTAGTCAGGCATGGCCTTGCTGCTTTTTAGTTGTATTTTCAATTTAGGAACAGAAATATTACATGCCAACTCATAGAATGAAACAGGACATATCAAGAGGACTCTTCAAAATGATGAGTTTATAAAGGGGAATGTGCATTATATACGCATGGTCTCTATAGAGTATGAAATCAGAACAATATAACCTCACACAATATAACATAAAGAGTAGAAAACACAACTCTTGAAAATGTCAATAACTACACCAGAAAAAGAAGAGAAAAGTTTTAATCTTTACCTAGCCAAAGTCCCTCATATAGATTCTCAATATTCACATTACCTCTGTTGGAGCTGTTTAGTCCACTTCTCAATTAAAAAAGGCACAACACCAAAAAGGGTGAAAAAATAGAATTTTTTGAGAAAAGATCAAAAAGCACAATATAAATCACCTTATCTTCGGCAAGGAGCGGAAGGTGAAGAAGGATTTCAAGGGGCTCAGTATCTGCGGCCATGACAACAAATTCTGAAATTCCTCTGTTAAGTGTCTTCGTAGCTGAAACAGAACAAAAACGCAGTTTTCTCTTTCAGTTGAGCAGTACAGCAAAATTGAGGAACAATACATCATCACTAAAGAGGAGAGGGAGGGGGAATCATATCTTGGTGGCTAAACTATTTTACGTGGGTGAAATGAAACCAAACCCAGTTTTCTCCATCTTTCGTTAAGCACTAAATATAAAAGTACCTAAAAGACCATATACTAAGTTCCAAAAAAAATACTATTGTAACAATCTTTCATGCTCTTATCCCCAAAAAAGAAAAAAAAAACTTCCTTTGTGGCAAAAACAATATTTGAACCAAAGAAGCAAGTCTAGAACCAACAACCAAAACAGGACAAACAATGGAAACACAAGCAACACCAACAACCAGTAAATGATACAGTGCCACCAAGTTCCAAGCCTCAACATCAGGAGCCTGTACACCAAGATAATCAACATGTCTTGCAGACAAGGGATGACCGGCAGAATGCTAGAGGTAAATCTGCTACCAAATAGGTGCACATAAAGATGATGAAGGTATAACCATTACCAATGGTTTAAGTGTCTTAGTAATGGGTGGTAAAACTCAAGTCAAACTAGGCCAATGTAGCAATCAGAATAATGCGGATGATGGGGCACAGCCTTGTTCCCTCCTTATTCCAATATGCTAGTATCTTGGAATGTTAGAGGTTTAAATAAAGTGGGAAAACATAAAGTGTTAAGGGCTTTTATTGGGGACAATAAAGATAGTTTGTTTGCAATCTCTGAACACAAAGTTCAAGAAAAGTATGCAACTAGTATTATTAGCAAGTTGGTAGATAATTGGAGAGGGTGTAGTAATTATAGTGCAGGAAGGGGATGATTGTGGATTCTCTGGGATCCACAGAAGGTGGACTTTACTCCACAGGTTATCCATTCTCAATTCATACATGGCATGATAACAATCTGGCAATTGAACAGTGCGATAGCATTCACTGCAGTCTATGGACTCCATACAACTCAAGATAGGTCCCCACTATGGACAGAAGTCCAAGTATTAATGGGACAAATTAATAGCCTTGGATTATTATGGCGAAACACTTTGCTGGAAGAAGAAGATAGAATAGGTGGTGCTCCTCTCCATGAATCTGAGGTGAGAAATTTTAGAGAGTTCTTGAACAACACAGGCCTTGCTGAAATAAAGACTATCGGTAGGAGGTATACACGAATTAATAGTCACATACACAGCAAGATAGATTGGGCCCTTGGTAACGCTGAACTAAGTTGTGCGGACTCTTCACTTTCAATGCCGCACCCATGTCGGATTCTCCAAAGATACACTAATTTTGGAGAATCCGACACGCACCTATTGGCACTTCTGAAGAGTCCGAGCGACATAGATGCTGAATGGCTCACAATATTCCCTTACATTGAAGCAGTTGTGATGCATCCTTACTTTCCTGATCATACTCCGCTTGCTATCACAATAGAAGCTGCTGCTCCCATGGGTAAGAGACCATCTAAATTTATAAATAGCCTAGCTGATCATAAGAACTTCCATCAGGTAATAAAGAAGGCATGGAACATCCCGGTGACTGGATATGCTATGGCCAAGATTTGGAGGAAGCTCAAAAATGTTAGAAAGGAGCTTAAGAAACTTAACATCAATGAATTTTCAAATGTTGATCAGAAAATTCTAGTTGCAGGAGATCCAAACTTTGATGACTGATTATACCTACCCAGAGGAGCCGTGCACTAAAGAACTCGAAACTAAACAACAATTAGAGAGGCGGAGGCTGATACAAGAAGGCATATTGAAACAGAAAGCAAGTGTGAATTGGCTCAAGATCGGTGACTCAAATTCAAAATATTTCTTTGCTTCAATGAAATGTAGACAGACTCAAAACCAAATTAAAAGGTTGACTGATGCTAATGGAGACTTAATCACTACTACTTTGGGTACTTGAGAATGAAATCGTGGCATTCTATAAAACTTTATTGGGAACAGCAGCTCCTACACTACCAGTCATAGATCCAAGAGTTATGGGTGGATATGTATTTAATAAAAGTCAACAACTCAACCTCATAGCTCCAATCACTAGAGGAGAGGTATACGAGGCCATGAAGGGGATTGATGATGGTAAAGCTCCCAGATGTGATGGATTAATTCAACATGTATAGAGGAATTAACTGTGCAGTTGTAACCTTGATACCAAAGGTCAAAAATCCTTCTACGACCTATTTCATGTTGCACTACATTATATAAAATGATCTTTACAATCATTACCAAGAGAATGCATAATGTTATGAACCTACTAGTTGGCTCCAACTAATCAGCTTAAGCAGTTTTTTTTTTCCGTTTTCTCAATCTCTAATTAAGCAGTAGATATGATAAGCAGCATAAAAAGTGTAAAAGTCAATAACCTTCATTAGCACCCTTTTTAAGCTGCTTATAATTAGCAGCTTGTTGAACCAAATCCATTATAGTCGTTGTGAGCTGTGAATCAGCAAGTGGGTATGCTTTGGGGTTCACAGTTTCTGTTGCCTACATTTACAGAAACGAAAACAATTAGAATTAGTTGTGTATTAGAACAGAGAAATCAACCAAAAAGATGAAAGAATTTCAATGAAATAAAGCAAAAGTATGAACTTCAAAAGCAAAATTATTAGAGAGAGAACCATGGCTGCGCTAGTTCTCTCAACTGTGGTCTGTCGAGGAGGAGGAGGACGAGTTTAGGGTTTAGGTGAGATACTAGGATTTAAGGCAAAACTTTAAGGCAAAACTTTACTATTACTCCCTTCGTCCCACTTTACTTGGCCCTTTTGACTTGGCACAAGAACTAAAAAATAATAAATGATAGGGGTAATTTTATCAAATCACGAATATAATTAATACAATATATTAAAAAATGTAATAGGGAAAAAACTATAATTAATGACAAGGATAAATTAGGAAGTAAGTGTAAAATTATCTTTTGATTTCATAAACTGGACAAGTATTGTTGGACATTCTAAAATAATATATGGGCCAAGTAAAAATGGACAGAGGGAGTAATAAGAAATTTAAATGAGTATAAAATTGAGTATGTTTCCCTCACGTGCAAGTCACTTAGAGCCTGTTTGGCTTAGATCCCGTTTGGCTTAACTGAAAAAAAAATAATTTTTAAAAAGTGTTTCTAAAGTACTTTTTAAAGTGCTAAATTTTTTATTTAAAAAATAAGTAATTATATGTTTGGATAAAGTGATGTAACTGAAAAAAAGTTGTTGATGTGTTTGGCACAATTGTTAAGCATTTTTTTAATTAAAAATGTCTAAAATACCCTTCAAGCTGTTAGCATTATAAAAACTTATTACTTTAAGATTTTTCTGTTTAAAAAATAAAATAAAGTAAAATAAATTTACAATATTAATATAAACTTATTATTTATGTAAATTTTATATACACAATTTATTTTTAATTTTAAAATATATAATTTGG